>JANHZU010001517.1:184277-208822 GCA_032468055.1 Acrochordus granulatus | reverse complement strand
TTTTTGATTAAATTTTTTGCTCGTCCTGCGAGTTTCTCGTCCTGCGAGTTACTCGTCTTGTGAGGTACCACTGTATATTGAAATATTATCAAAATGCTACTAATTACAGAATAATAAACTGTCTTTTTCAAGAAATACAATGTTTGCAAAATTTCCAGAGTCCTTAAAATGTTACTTAATTTCTATTATGAAATAACATTTTTTTTTCTGACCATAAAAATTTGTTAGTGATCATACAAGCTGTTGATTATGAATTGTATCATGAGCTATACCACACAAAGAAATGCCTCTTTTATCTATAGTAGTAGAGTTCATGTTAATCCAATGCTTTTCTCCAATTTTTTTCCCCCTATCACCTTCTGGTTTGAGAACAATCTCCAGAACAGGAAGAAGAAATTTGCCTCCTTCTCTTTTACTGGTGGGGTTACATTATTCTCGAAATTTCTGCTATGTGAAGTACAGATAAAGCCTGTTACTTCTACTGAAGTTACATAAAGTATAAGCGGCATTTTGCAATGGTATTCTTCAGGAGCCCTTTATATTTGAAAATATTTGACCATTCATTAGACAATTATACTTTGCTATCACATAAATCCTTAAGTATCTAATTAATTTTGTTTTATTATTAAATAACATATTCTGGTTTCATACAATATTGTTTATGAAATGAAACAATATTTAATTCCTGTTTAATATTCATTTGATAGCACATATTCTGTCGCCCTGTTAAAACAAATCCAGATGACCTAAAGAATCCAGTTAAAATTAGTATTCCACGCTACGTCCTTTGTGGACAGGGGAAGGATGAGCATTATGAATATGAAATCAAGGTAAGGTATTTAAGTATTTTTCATTTTTGTTGGTGTGCATGATCTGTATATCTGTGGAACATTTGCATGTTTCAAACCTTAGGGAAATGGTTTAGTTTGGAAAATGAAGAGGAAGCTAGATTGTAATGCATAATTGTCCTTTAATTTTTTTCTTTGCTACCTTTGAGCAGCCCATTCCTTGAACAATAGTAATAAATTGTGAGTTAAGGCAACTTCTGTTAGGGGGACTTTGAGTTGTATCTAGCATCCTACTGGAAAGCACTTCTGCAACTCATGGTATCAGTTTGATTCAGCCAATTATGTATCCTGCGCTTCCCAAAACACTATTTAGGACAGTTATGGAGGGAATGTTTTAAATAGTTGAGGTGGAGAGACTGAAGAAGTAAAACTGTATGACAACTGGAGGAGTATAACTATAATATATAAGAAGAGAGATGTACAGATAGACATAGTGTACACTATGATATTTACTACATAGAGAAATTAGATATATTCCAAGAATCTTGATAATCTAGACACTGTTTATATGAGATTAGCTGTACATTCTCTGTTGTGTTACTCCATTGAGTTTATCGAGTCATACCAATTCTCTTGTAGTGGCATCCAGAGTTGAAGAAGGGGTGCCTTGCATTGCATTCTAATCCTTTTCTGCATGCCTCATGGCATCACACATACTGCCAGAAAGGACAAGTTCTTCTTTCATTATTTTGAGGGAAAGCAGCAAGATCCTATTGATACTGTAATTCACTTGCAAATACTTGTTTAATCAATCAGTGCTGATGTACGTGTTCTCCATTGTATGATCTAATGCAGCAGCATCCTTGTTCCACAGATTGCATAGCTTATCCACATATTTGGCGCTCTTCCTCCAGGTTGAGGTAATAACAAGTAATTACAAAAATATCCCTCCTTACAACAAATTCTGCCCATGCCGCCCACACTCATAGAATTACTTCATAGGAAAGTGGCTTCCATGCTAATGCAACTACATATTCAGTCTCTCCCAGCAAACCAAATAGTTATTTCTGTTATAAGTCAAAATGTTGGTGTAAGTAATCATACTTAGTCAGGGAAAATTAACCATTACAGGAAGCCTTGTAATTGAAACATTTATGCTTCTTTCCTGTTAATTATATATAATGTTTACTCTTACATAACAGATATCAGTCCTAGATGAGACATGGGCTATATTCAGGAGATACAGCCGCTTTAGGGAAATGCATCAGACATTAAAATTAAAATTCCCAGAGGTAAGTTACTAATTAATTTTAATCTGTAAATGTCTGATTAGTTCCTTTTGGTTTATACTGATAGCACATATTGGAGAACTTTCCTATTTAACTTTCTAAGAAATGTTACATTTCAAGCAGAAGTAGGAGTGTATATTGTTTTTGTGGCAATTTTTGTTTTATGTTGATGCTTATTTGGAAGAGATTTTTAAAAGATTGCTATGCTGTGTTTTATGAGACAAGGTTCATGTTTTAGTTCCAATATTTTTAGTCTTTACATGTTTCTTTAAAAATACCAAAGTTTTACAAAGGATCATGTTTATGAGGCCCTTCAGAGATCTTTTTTAAAAGTCAAAAAGTTAAAGCTAAGAAAAGTTCCTGCTCCACTAAGTCCTATAAGCCGAAGAAGGAGAAGGTGATGTTTTTCCTTTTCATTTGTAGTCTTCAGCAACATCTCCCATTAATTGTGAAATTTGGAGCCAACATCCTGGTCCTGAAGGACAGGAGAAATGGGCAGAATTTGCTTTCCATACTCACTTACATTCCAGTGAAAATCCAAGGCAGTGTTTTATTCTGCACAGTTATGAGTTGAAATCATTACTTCTCTGTTGTTCTTGTTTCCTTTCCATATTTTACTCTATTTTATCCTAAAAGTATCTGTGTATAATTTTACAGGATTTTGCATATGCTAATATACATCTTGTATGATCAGTGGCATATAAATATGAGAAATAAATAACATAAATATATACTTCTGTAATTTGTTACAATTATAACCAATTGTTTTTTGAAGGAACATTGTTCTCCATTCTATTCACGCAGGTGCTTTATGAGATACAATAAGTTTCAAATATAAGTGCAGGAGGGGAGGGAGGAACATTAATCTCCCCAATCCTAAGATACTTCTTTAATCACTACATTGTATTAATAAATATAATTACACTCCATCTGTATCTTAAATGAATATTTCAGGGCCTAAGTAAGAGTATGTGTCCCACAATGCAAATCAGCCACATCTATTTTCACACAGATTCTCTTTCCCATCCTACCAGCAGTATCCAAACATATATGGATATTATTTATACATATATTGAGGATAGTAGTTTATCCACCTAATGCTGCCATAACTTGCTTCTATCATTTATTGTGCAAGTCATGTAAGCAGCAGTATCTGAGTCATCTGAAGTTAAAATGGCATATTTTTTCTTCACTACAAAGAAAAGAATGTGCTATTTCACTTCAGATGGCTCCATATAGTTATCAATGTCAATATAGGAGTTTATGATGTCAGTTCTTTTGTCTTTTTGAGCATGTTAAAAGGATGCAGGGATTAGTGGAAAATATTGTCTTTGTTCCTTTGTTTTGTTTTTGTGTTTTTATTAGTTCCTATTTTAAAAATAAATTAATTTTTATTAAAGATTTTAGCAATAGTAAAAGATAGCACAAGATAAATAAAGGAGGGAGGGGGGAAGGAAGGAAGGAAGGTTGGTTTAAAGAAATTATTTGTGAACATTAGAACAAGTTGAAGCAGATTCAGTATTTCTCTACCCTTTTGATAGTAATTACATAAATCACTTCTTCCCATATCTCAACATTTATCTGTCCACAAATCCAAAAACCGTTAAGATTCTGTCTAGTATCAGCAAAGAATCCATAAAGGGTTCCTAGAACTTTACAAACATGTTCCTTCGCCCTGATCAAACAGGTCAGCTTTATATCCCTTTCTTTTGCTCCTAACATTGTTCATCTTTGCTTAATTAAGATACTGTCATCTCCATCAAAATGTTCTTTCTCCCATCGTAACAGTTTCTTCGTGGCTTTAATTATTCTCTTTTGTAAATCCAATAATGAGTCATTACCCAAGTCATTTCTCATCTCTTAGCTTATTGTTTGAATTTCCACTTTAGTTTTCATCTCTGACTTATCGTCCACAACTTCTATTTTATTTCCCAGTATTTCTCCATAGGCTGGAGTTTGTTTTACCTCGCCATCCTGTCAATCTGTAAATTCTTTCAAATTACTCTCCATTGCATTTTTCATTTCTTCCTTAAGATCTCTTTTAGATAGTGCATTTGCAAGAATAGATAGTGTTGCTATCATTGTAATTCCAAGCTTCTTTTCCATTCCTTCAAAAATCCTTGGAAATGTCTCCAGTGTAATACATTTATTTGTCATTTTTGCAGGTTTCACTACTGGTCATTACATTCAAAAAGTGAGAAAATGTTCTTTTCTTTTTTCCATCTTTAGTCCCCTTTAGTGTCTTCTTTCGGTAATCACATATTCTGTTTCAAATTTCTTTTGCTTCTTTGTCAGCCAGTCATCTTTTTCCTGGAAGATTAAACATTTTGTGTTCCCACAAATATACTGGGCTTTTTTTAGATTTTTTTTCTTGCCTTCTTTTTTATATACAACCTAAGGTGGCAAACATATCTAATACTCCTTCCTCCTCCTATTTTCTCCACAATACTCTTGTGAAATTATTTTGGCTGAGAGAGTGCAACTGGCCAAAGTCATCCAGCTTTTTTTCATGCCTAATGTGGGACTAGAATTCACAGTTTTCTGGTTTCTAGGCCAGCACCTTAATTACTGCACCAAAAGTTATAATATTTCAAATATTGAGTCAAATGTTTAAAATTTGTCTTTTCCCTTAGTTTCAAACTTCTTTAAATTACATTCTTACTTAGCTTTTTGCTGTTTATATTCACTTTCCCCCCTTTCTTCTGGTATGAAGGATTACTCACTCAATTTTTCAAACCTGTTGCTTGGAAGATCTCTTTTAAGTTTAAAATATTCACATCCCAAGGAGTTTAGAAAGTGAGATTTGACAAACCCAGCGTCCGTGTAAGCTCTGCTATGACTGAGAGCTTGATGGCTTCCCTCATCACCTAGCACTCAAATCTGTTAGTTGACAGATAGTCCTGCATTCTCCTGGTGAGGAGCAGTTGTCTGGAGCACAGTGGGCAATCTCTTGTCCTCTCATTATTCAGAGAGGTTCTGTTGGACTGAACTTGTTGCTGATCCATCAGTTTTGGCTGCAGCATGATCTCCACTCCCTCAGAAACATGTTAACTTGCTATTCCCTCGGTTGGTTTTTAACAATTTGTAAACTGTCCAGGGTTACTGGCAGTCTAGCAGCATATATATTTAATATATTATTATTGTCTGTTCACAACAATGTGAAGTCACAGCTGCCAGTTCTTTAGCTGCTGTTGGCCTTCATACATATCAAATTCATCCCAGGAACCTATAATGTCATAATGTATCAATATATATGCAGTTCCAAGCAGTGTGGCCTTTTGCAACTGACAGAAATTTTGTCAATGCTCAGGTTTTCTAAGTATTGTCCAGATTTTTTGGTATATCACTCATTGTGCCAATAACCACTGTGACAACCACACTGGTTTATGCCATAATCTTTCAACAATTTTCATATCTTGATACTTTGTGATCTTCTCCAATTCTTTGTCAATAATTTTACTAATTATTTTTAATTATTTAAATTATTATTACTAAAATGTACTAAGTTAAGAACAATTAGCTTCAATTTTATGTCATGTTTATTTAGAAATCGACATTTCATATATCTCTATCCTCATGTTATTGCATACTGACAGTTTTCTGAATTTCTGGTTTATAGATATAGAAATATGTAGAAATATAAAAGCAAAACTAGAAAATTCAGATTTGCATGTATTTGGAAACAGTGTGACAAGGAATAGTTCTGCTTCAGTATTATCTTAATGAGTTCTAACCTTTGACATTTATTGATTTTGTTTTTTGACATTTATTGATACCCATCTTTGTACATAATAAGTTGAAGTGGAATTTCAGTATTTGCCTGACATTCATGTGTGTATCTGTATTGATCTTTTTTATACCCGAAGGAAGTCTTGTTGCACTGAATAAAATTTAATTTTAGGATGTTGTCTAAAATTTATGTTATCACCTTCCATTTCCATGCATGTACTTCACAAAAATAGCTAGTTTTTTTAATACCATATCTGCTAACCAATGTCACTCTTTGACCATGTTAATATACAACATTAAGCTATGATTTAATGATTCACAAAAAGGCTCCCACACTCAAAAATATTGGGCTCACGTATTCTCCATCCTTCCCCTCCTCCCACAGTGGCAGAAAATGTGAAAAAATGATTTGAGTTTCTGTCATTATGCCAGTCTCAGGAATGATTTCAAATTACCTCTAATTGAGGTTTCAAAAAATACAATCCATAATTTGTGGTTGACTTTTTTTTAAATAATTATTCTTGGTTTAGCTGTAACAACAAGCTAGGAATTACAGTGCAGCATCACAAGACGAGACTAATCCATTTTGGAAGAACGCTCTTAGTGTGAAATGCTCTTAAGGCGAAACAAGGTTTCCCATCGGAAACAATGGAAAGTCGGACGATCCGTTCCACGCCCCCAAAAAATTCACCAAAAATCATTCTCAATGAAATTTGATATAGAAATTATTGTCCCTAACATCTGAAACAAGTGTCAGTGATTAACACACAATATAAAGCAGAAATAGAGCAAACTAACCAGCATTTATGAATATGCTTCGAGGCAGGCTCTGGCCTCAGCTGCTGCTAGGCCAGCCACTGTCCGACGCCCCCTGCTGGCTCAGAGGATCTGCTGCTGCCGCCGCTGAGGCAAAATGGCTTTCTCCTTTGCCCTCAGCAACGTCTTTCCGGGGTCTTTCCTGGGCAGTTTGGAAATGTTTCTTGTCTTAACCTGCCTCCATACTATTAGAAGGGAGGAGAAATGGCAGTAGGGGATGGTCTGGATGGTGCCCGGCGATGAGGGGGAAATTTTGCTTCATTTTGGGGGAGGACAAGGAAAATTTCTGCTTTATTTTGTGTGTTTGCATGCACTTTGAGAACAGTCCTGGCTGGCGTGAGGGAGATGAGAGGGAGGAGAGGAGGGGGAGGGGATTGCCTGGAGGGAGAATCCGGAGTCCGAGTCTCAGGAGTTCCTTCTCTTGAACACCTTTTACTTAATTTATGCTGCTTACGCAGTGAGAGAGGAGAACCGTCGGCTCCATTGTGAGATTTCCCACATGAGCTCATCACGCGGTGCTCATCTTCCGAGTTGCCGCTTGTCAACCAAAATAAATTCTATTAAAAATTTTGCTCGTCTTGCGAAAATCTCATGCACCGAGGTTCCACTGTATATGCAATCCGGTGCAATGAGGAGTGTGAGGAGCTCTATATTGGAGGAATCAAACAGCTTTTACGCAAGAGGATGGCCCAGCACAGGAGAAGCAACACCACAGGATCAGAGTCAGCTGTTTAGCTTCATCTAAAGGAAAAAGGACACTCATTTGAGGACAATAATGTCCACATTTTGGACAGAGAAGATAGGTGGCTTGAGAGAGGAATGAAGAAATCCATCTACGCCAAACCGGAAAATTCTTCCCTCAATAGAGGTGGAAGCCTCAGACACAACTTGTCCCCCATTTTTCATGCTGCTCTTTCATTAGTCCCCTGGAAGATTAAGACCACAAGTTCACCAGGGAGGCCACATTTAACCACCCACCTAGGGATGAGTATGGTATTTAGGAGTAGAACATCTACATCCCAAAGACCCTACCTACTCACATCTCCTATTGTCCATTTAATGAGCCTAATCAGGCTAAGTTAGAAATGCAGCCACCCTGGAAGACATATATGGGGACCCCTAACCAATTTTTTTTCTCATACTGAGGAAGCTGTTTGGAAAAGCAGCAAAACATCATCTCAAACCAACAAGAAAAGAAGTCCAGTTGCCATGATTCAACTTCCAAACATATGATGCAGATAGACAACTCTGCCCTCTCCAGTGAAAAATGAGGTGTTTTTAATGGCTTCATTTTCTTCTTCTCTTCTCCCATGTTTTCTCAGCCTAAATCAAGGCTGGATGCTTTATGAAATTATAACCAGTTTTTATAATACTTATTAGCAACTCTGAAATTTGGCAATAAGGTGAAGATATTCTAGAGTCAAGCTTAGCTTCCAAGCTATTTGAGATTTGGCAATAAAAGTTAATGTACATTTAATAATAAATAATTTTGAAAACTTGGGAGTGGGGCCATGGGAGAAGGTTGAAGGATGAGATCTCTCACTCTAATTTTCCACTATCTGGTGGAATTCTACAGGTAGTCCTTGACTTATGACCAAAATCAGGACCAGAATTTCTGTTACTAAGCAAGGCAGTTGTTAAGTGAATCGCATTATCATTAAGCAAATCTGGCATCCTCTATTGATGTTGCTTATTGGAAATGAGGAGTCATATGACCCAGGTCACTACAATCATTGTAAATGATGTTGGTAGTCAAGCCCCCAAATTTTGATCATATGACTGTGGGGATGCTGCAACTGTCATAAGTGTGAGAACCAGTCATAAGTCCCTTTTTAGGTGCCGTTGCAACTTCAAACGGACACTAAATTAATGGTTGTAAGTCAAGGACACTATACTCAAGACATCTTTCCCCAACCAGGTGGCCTCTAGCAGGGTTGAGACTACAAGTTCCCTAATTCGCAACTAGAGCAACAGGTTGGGCAAGGGTATTCTAGAGAGCAGAATAACATCCTTTAACTATGACATGAAAGAGTTTTTTCCCCAATCACTTTGCAGAAATTCAGAATGTGGTCATGAAAAGAGCAAGAATAGAACTGATGGTGAAGAACAGCTGAATCCTATGGAAAAAGGACATGGAGCACATCTGCAACATCGTGCCAAACAGAATGCAGCCAGAGAGAGAAAAAAGATAGCATGGAATTAGGGGGTTATAACACACAAGTTCAAAATAAATTGTGATATCTCCTAACTATTTAATTTTTTCTTTGATGACAGTGTAAGTTTCCCCTGAACTTTTACATTCCCTCTTTAGATAGTAAGATGTACAAAGAAGCAGTGAATTTATTCTTCTACCTACTTGTAGTAGAAATGCACATCAGGTATCTTTCTTTCAGAATGCTCAAACATTTCTGGCTTAACATTAATATTTCCCAGTGTGGTCTCAACAGTTGCTCCTGAAAAGAAGAAAAGGAAATAATTCCCTGAAATAATTTATAGAGAATAAGGAGAGAAATATTCTTTACTGAGGGTGAATGTATAGTCCAAAAATGTTATTAGATGGAGAGGTCTGCAATTTGTCTTAGGCTGCACAGAAATGTTTCAAGATTTGATATATCTTCCAGTTTCCTATAATAATCCCCAAGATTATGTGGAAGAATCAAACGCGGGCATGCTTTTAAATTAAAATTAATTTTAAATTAGACTGAAAGTTGAAAAAACATCCCAGAAGAAGTGTTGGTGAAGGTTTTACACATCGTATGTACATTGTATATACATTGTATGTATACAATCACCAATAATGAAATTCAACTCAGTCAAGGTTTTAGCTTTACAAGTTATATTTTTGTGACTAAGTAGTAGATTTTCACTCATAGAAGAGAAGATGCTTATGAATGTTACTCAGCTAAACCAATTAAGTTTTGAAGTTTCCATGGATGAATCTATAATGATGCCTCTTAAGCAATGAAGGCATATAAATATGGGAAGCTTTCTTTTAAAAGTAATTTTGAGTCTAATTTGTTTGCAATTAAGTACAGAAAAATTTAAAAGGACCCAAAAACATTAAAAGAAGGTTTATCTTCGAGCAAGAGACCCAGTTCCAATAAAGGCAACCCACCTTTTCTGACAAAAGCAGCAATGCAATATTCTTTTGAGGTGTTACAATAGATTGGAAAGGAAAATTCAAATCCCATAAATCAGTCTCAATTCTGACTACACTGAATGTTTAAGTAATTTTCTTGGCAATAATAAGGGAATAATCTGCTTCCCTCCAGCAGCAAAATCTGCCCTACAACCCTGGGATTCATTAATAATCTCCCTCCAAATATTAGGCAAATTTGATATCATAGGTCCTGCTACAATCTTGATCATGATGGAAAGCATGTATCATCATGCCACACCTTCTATTTTAATCAAAATTGATGCCATGGCATAATTTGCTCCATCAGTCCTATCCTTGATGGAATACATGCCTTTAGGCTTGTAACAGCCACCTGTGGCAAATCCTCACATTTCTGTGGATCATAGTTCTGTTGGGTGAGGATCTCTGACTTTGTGGTTCCCTCTGTCTCAGCTCTATTGCTGTTCATTCTTGTATCAGAGCAAGCAGATTACCAAGGAACACGTCGGCAAGGCTGTTGGACTGAAGGGCCAAAGCAGTCCGGAAGCCCTTGCTGTCTGGCGGAATGATGGTCGACTGGCAGACAAAAGCCCTCACAACGTCAGAATAATCTTCTGACTCTGCAACTATATCCTTCAGCGTGATATCAGTTATATTGTCTGCACAAATTGCTCTCTTTTCTCCCTGTGGAAGAAAAAAGGGGAAAAAGGGATGTGTGGGTATGTGTGGCATTCATGGCAAATTCCTTACATATTTCAAACCAGAGTTAAATATCTCTCACTACAATTTCATGCTAAATTCATGCTAACAAAAATGGAGCTGCACTGCTGTAAAAGGAACATGGTGATTCCTTCATAGATAATCAGAAAGCCAGAAATAGAAAACTAGCAAGGAGCCATATTGACTTCTTGCAAAAGGACAATGAGGTGTAATTTGGCTTTTAGATAAAGATACGGCCACTTAACAATGATTTTAAAGAACGAGGAAATAGAAGATACAGCAACTTTAATAGAAAGAATGCTTGGTGTATTTCAGGAGCGAACTTTCGTAACATGGAACTGCCCACTAGCAGTTATAAACCTCACAAGTCTTGCAGGCATATCTGGCCAGAGTCACTCTGGATAGTCAGATGGGAGGCATATAAATGAAACTAATTAATTAATTAATGGATGTCTTCTTCCTATTGCACAAATACTGCCAGATTTGTACAATTTTTAAATATGTGATAGTGGTCTGCCCACTTCAAAATAACAGCAACAAAATAGATCAGGGCAGAATGGCATTTTCCTCTGGTTTAATATATATTACTGAAAATGCCAGTTGGGATGTTGAGTATTTCCACAGGTTCCCAAGAATACTTTGCAACAATATACACCTTTTCAAATGTTATTCAATGCTACTGCTTCCCTAGTTAGTTTGGAACCATTTTTTAAGCAGCTGCACCTATTTGCAGAATGTCATGAGCATCAACAAATAATTAAAAAAAATAAAAATAGCCAAACTCTTAAGAGATGTCATCTCAGAACACAAATGTCTGTTTTTTATTATCTTAATAGATTTTGGCCATTTTTGTTTTTTTTACCAATAATTAGAAGTCAGTGAGTGCCCTCTAGTGCAATAAACTATTAGAGAGTAAAAATAAGAGGATAGAGCTATAAAACTTTCAAATATTGTCATTGAATGGTGTAAAGGGAACAAAGTTTCCTGGATAAGTTTTATGACTGATCTTGGATATGATTCCATGAATGGAATGTCCCTGATAGAGAGTAGAACAGATCTTGTTCAATTTGAGTGTCAAATCTACCAGAACATATTTTCAACATAATTCAACAACATTTGCAAATGTTTTGTTATGGAAAGATAATTTCAAAACTCTAATTGAAGAGGATTTAATATTTTTTTTACATACAATATCCTTTCTTTTCTCAGGTTTCAAGACAACAAATATGCAGCTGCTTTAACATATTTAACAGATATGTTTTAACAGATGCAGCTGCATATGATATGGCTACTTTAATGAGTTGACAATGAGAAGAACAGCGAAAAGAGAGGATTTTGATAATAATGTGGCTACCAGATTTGGAAAATCTGCAAAAAAATGAACCAACAGATGGAAGCAGAGAATAACTTTTTTCTGTAGTCTGGTTTTTGCAGCCCAAATCTAAGAGCAATTTACCAGTATTTCTCAAAAGGTTACAACTATGGACCACCCAATTAACATTAAAAAAATGTAGCAATCACCCTCTTAAATAAACATTCCCACCTTTCATTTTACATCTTTAAGTGCATGGGAGCTGATGATTTTTAATGATCACCTTATAAACTTTAGTACTATTTGTATTACCACTTTTATACTTCAAAGAACCAGTTTTCAATCATAGATCCATTTTTATGAACCAGCTGACTGGTAATGAATATGGTGAGGCAGTAGAGGATCATCTGGTGAATTTCTAGAGACTACTGATGGCCTGTGGACTGCATCTGAGATCATTCCCTAATTGGTACAAATAGTTACTCTAGTGCAGTCATGTCCAACTGTGGCAACCTTAAAATATAGGACTTCACCTCCCAGAACTCTGAGATATGAAGTCCACATATCTTAAAGTTGCCAGGGTTGGACATACCTGCTCCAGCAGACCGTGGAGAGATTCTGTATCAGACACTCTACTTCCAAACAATGTGATTGGGAAATCAGTGCTCAGTAACAGAACGTTCATTTCTGTTATCTATGCTTTCTCCTAAAAAAGCGGCAAAAAAGGTCTTCCCATCTATTTCCAGACATATCAGGTTCTTTATGAAAATATTTCTAACCCACTTTAAGATAAAACCACAAAATAAGCATGCAAGCTCAAATGATATAAAGTCAGTAACTTTATAATACCTTGGGTCTTAATTTGGCACCAACCAAAAACTTCTTTCTCATGCAAAATTCTACATAATGTACCATTTTACAATATTAGGATACAGAGAAGCATTTGTCAGTAGATCTTAATAGGCAGGTATATTCAGGAATTATGACGTTTCCATTCATTTAGAGCTTTAATGTTCATTACTATAATCATGAATTAATCACACAGTTCTATGAAACCTATGTTGTTCCTGCCATATCTAGCCAAGGCATTTTGCACTAGTTCCAACTTTGAGACAATTTCAAAGACAACTCCATGTACAGAGCATGGCAATAATCTGTATAAGACATTAGAAGAATATCAATTACACTGGCTAAGTACCCCAGTCCAGAATTGTCACAACCAGTAGATTAGTTGAAATTAGTAAAATTCATCCCAAGACACTGAAGCTATATCTGAGCCTCTAGGGACAAAAATGAATTTAGGAATACTTCCAAGTTTTCCAAAGGGAATATAATCCCAAGCTTGTGCCTTTCTTGCTTACAAGAAACATCTGAGCTGCATTCTAGGGTATAGGTTGAAAATATACAAGAAACAGGACCTGAAGCTACCTAATCTCAGAAAAGGTCCCAGAATTAAACTAACTGATTAAGAAAACCAACCATAGGACTGGAAACAATGACTATTCTAGAGCTCTTCTCCACATTCTTGCAATGTTTAAGGTCATTTATTCTCCATTTTTTAAACTATATTTTTTGGCTGTGTTAATAAAGGGTATTATTATACCCTTTTTGTGGCTGATTCTAGGGGCTGGTGTTAATCTCTCTTTCCTAACTGAAGACCCAGGATTGTCTGAAGATGCTTCTGTGATCATGTGACTGGCATGACTATACACTGATATGCATGGAGTGCTGTTACCTTCCCATCAGAGGTGTTACCTATTTATCTACTTGCATTTTTACATGTTTTCAAACTGCTGGGTTGGCAAGAGCAAGGCAGACAATGGGAGCTCACACAATTACATGGCAGTGGTTGGGTCTCAAACCTGAGCCACCAACCTTCCAGCTGACAAGCCAAGCATCTTAACCGTTTGTGCTACCACACACCCCTTAATGTATTCTGTTCATCCAGCCCATTAAATACTATCAGCACTAGCCAAATCATAGCTCTCTACCTGGATCACATAGTATACCTCAAGCTAACAGAGTCAAGAATCAGCCAATCCCTATCTCATTTGCTTCTTCCAACCTTGCCTGGTACCCTATAGAATAGTTGGCTGGAGATGCCAATAAGATGACAAGTCTTATTTCTGTGTTTATTTGTTTGGATTTATATGCCCACCCAACCAGCATGATTGCAACTCCAGGCATTGGACATTAAACCAGCAACATGGTAGGAACTAAGTCGAAATGAACAAAACAGCAGCATATAGGCAGAATCCTTCAAACATACATACCAATTCCCAAATACAGGGTTATCTGTCATCCTGGCTCAACTCTCAGGTGGAAAACCAGTTTTTTATAATCTTCCTAAATGCTAAAAGGGTCAGTCCAACTGAATTACAGGAGGGGAGATCATTTCAAAGGACAAATACTGCAACATACCTCCTAGGTTCAATCAGATAAAATTACTTCATATTTGACATGCATCTGATCTTCAAAAAGCAGACACTTACTTGGGGTCCACACAGGCTGATGTTGAAGAAATGGAAGAATTTTGTGCCTCTTGCTGTAAAGCTTGGTCCATTCATTAATGAGCCCACTCTGCTCAGACTTCTAAAATCATAAGTCAGACTTTGGTTGTTCCTGACATAGGAGAACATGCAGTCACTATAGCATGAAGAATGGTCCTGAGAAAAGAAACAAAAGAGAATTGAGGAGCTGTAGACTAAGTAAAGGAAATCAAGTCATACATTAAACATAGGAAGAAACAAATCACACAAATAATCATTACAATACATCAGCCTTCCAGATATTCATAACCTATAACTTCCAGTATCCCTTCCTTTTTATTCAGTATGCTGAAGCTGGGCCTGCTGGGAATTGTAGTTCAGCAATATCTGAAAGTTCCCTATCTTGTTGTTGCCCAACGAAGGTATACTATCATCTCCTTGTCCTCTTCAGTAAGAGAGAGAGATGAATGAGCTCTTGGAAACTTTTGGCAAAGCCTTGACAAGAAAAGACTATGGTAGATCCAGTTATTGGAAAGTGTCACGCATAAGATGATCAGGCCTATTCTCTATTTCATGAGAGTTACCACAGAGAATAAGAGGTTTTAAGATCCAAAGAAAGAGATCCCAAATGAACATTAGAAAAAAAAGCTTTGTTAAAAGAAAAGGCAGTTTGGCAGTGGAATGAATTATCAAGGAGGTGATGGATTCTCCTTTTCTGGATGGGATCAAGAAGAGAACAGAGAGTCCTGTGTTTCTGATGTTTTAATTTAGCTTCCTGTGCTTGCAGATAAGCAGCTGACCTCAGTGGCCTACACTCTTGGCAGGTCTGTTGTAGCTATGAAAAATGTTTCAGTAATCAGAATAATTGTTCTTTATCTGACTGCTTAGTGAAAAGAGGAGGATGTTGGTCATCATGTTTCAGCTCAACAATCTCACTGGGCTCATCAAACATCAAGCGTCAACTCTCTTGCAAAGGAAAGATGGACAGATGGATAGGTTGAAATGATATAGTCACACATTTAACTGTGACTGTTGATGCTTTTAAAGGGATGTCACAGATGCATAAACACAGGTGTATCAGAGGCTGTTCAGTTTGACAGTTAAATGCAAACTCTATATTGCAAGATGCTATAACATGGCATGTAACATGGAAAGCACTATATAGAAATCTCTTAATGTCTTTATCCCTTTGTAACCTGAACAGCCAACCCCAGGTTTAAATTGAAGAACAAAGAATTCTTATAGCAACTAATATCTGGAAATGCCTCTTGTAGCATCTTGCCATATTATCTGTGTATGTGGCTGGCATATAGAAGAGCTTCTTCTGAATGTGGATTTCAGATTCCTGAATTCTTAGCCATGTCCATGCTGGCTGAATGAATTAAAATCCACACATCTGGAGGACACCTAGCCTGGAGAACATATAGCACTTTCTGCTGTAGAGAAGAAAAAGTTTGATACTACAACAGACAATCATGGTGGGAGTCTAACCGATGGGAGTCTCCATTTTGACCCCCTTGCAAGCTGCCTGGAGTATTTAGTTGGACTATTATGATGGGATTAGAAAAGACAGAGCCAAATCTTCTAGCTCCTTTTCATGCCAACAACATCCCAGTTTCATTTTTTTCTAAACCCCCATCCAATTAATTCAGTACTTATAGTGATGGACTAAGACTGGACACATCCTGGTCTTGACAAGCTACTGATCTGATCCTTCTTAGTCATGTATATTTCCAACGCCAACATTTTTGATGGGCCTAGTTTACCTTGGTGCTTTGGCTTCCAGGCCCACAAGGGACACAGGCTTCTTCTCCATAGGCTTGATGGATGGAGAGGTACGTATTGGAAGGACACTCTTGGCACTGGTTGGTTTCCTTCTCAATGTAGTGCCCAACAGGGCACGGGATGCAGGATGAACCAGACTGTTCTAAACCAATAGCACAGGCCCGGCAGGATGAGGCCACACCATCAACTGCATTGCTCACTATAATTGAGTAGATCTTGGCCACGTCGTTGATGAGCTTTCTGTTCTGAAAGAAGCAGTCCAAAAAAAGAACATAGTGGCTATCACTAAGACCCATTAAATACATCATTTTCTATCTTGTCTGTCATCTAAGATCACCACCTTATCAGTAATTCATTCTATAATCCAGAGCCATTTGGTGGTACCTGAAATTAGGGAGAAACATTTTCTACTTCTGCTTTGGCAGTGGGAGGGGAGCCATGCTGTTCTTTCTTGCTGGTGAATCAAGATGAGAACCTTATAAGCTTCTCATTATTTTAAAAAAATTGAATATAAATCACATATACTGTAGATGGGTACCTTGGCAGAAACCAAAGAAAAAAACTCATAAGTAAGGTGTGATTTGTTCTTTGAGTCAAGCTTTTTTGATTGCTACTTTTTCTTCCAGAATATTTTTCAACTTCCCAGGCCTAGTTTGCAGCCCTGGATTTTCTAGATTATCTCTCCACCAAATAATAACCAGGACAGACTTTTACTTAGCTTTCTATCAGTCAAGCTTGTAAAAAAAAATGCAAGACCTTGGCTTAGGATTTCTAGTTTATTTTGGAGTTGCATTTTGAAACATCTTGACTGTGCACAAACAGGAAGAAAGATGAATTATTCTACAAGAAATGGGAATGGGAGACATTCAACTTACATATTTATTTTTTTCCACTAACAGCTTAATTATATTTAAATTATGATAGATAATTTCAGCAGCAGTTTTCAGTATATTAAAATACAGCTTGCATCACTTAACCTTCAGTAAAGCTTAAGCCAAAAGATAATTGCCTGAATGGTAATATTCAAATTTAATAAGCACAATACATTTATAAGCAATGAAGTTCCAAGAACTGATTGTCTGAACTTGCACTGCCTGGCAAGAAAACAGCTAATACGATTTCAGCCGTCTGGACCGTTGCAGATCAAACTGGACCATTGCAGTTCTCTATAAGCAAAAGGGATATTGCCAATATAACTGCAATTTACCATCCCACACAAATCTTGTGAACTGAAACAACTGCAAGAATCTGGGGACTGCAACTGAAAGAAGAGTTTTATAGTTTATTTTGAACAAATCAATCAATTTCTTTGCTCATAGCGCAATAACACCAGGCATATCTGCAGGGAGAAGGTCAATGCGGTAACACTGTGACTGAGCATTTGAAGGAATAAGGGGATAGGCTTTGATGGCATGGCTACCCTCTTAACTTTTTTTACCCTATGACTTGCATATTCCCTCAGGTAATATTCTTATTACAAATGCTTCTCACTTAGTGACCTTATTTTCACTGAAATGACTGTAAGACTTACATCTTGTCCTTGATTGGTTCTTTGGAAAGCCCAAGTGAATGTAAATGAAGCATTCTTGGAAATTATATGGGCATACGACTGCTTCCCCTTAGCTCCACTCCATGATTCTACAACATTTGTGCTCTTTTTATTGATGTCCTGAAAACCAACCCACAAAGAAGCATTAAGTAAGCACCTGCTAGATAACAGAACTGTGATTGTTAGATAATGATGGCAAGATTGTGTCAAATGGAAGACCTAGTTTATTCCAGGGATAGGGGGAAAAGAGGACTCTTTTTCAAATTTTCTTTCCCTTGTAAGGTAACATAATGAGCTACATTCACAAAATAATACTTAACCAGGTTTCTGAACCTTCTAGGGTTACAGCAAATGTAATCAAACAGGCTAACACACAAACACACAAATTTGGCTATTTGTGAATATAAATATTCACAATATTTATTGTGGATATTCTCACCAGGCATATCATACAAAAGCATTTAAGTTGTCTCATGAGATGCTGCCCTTTGGAAAAGCTATGGAGAAGCAGGTTTAAGTGGCACATGAAGCTGCTGAAACTGTCACTTATGCAGTCACCTCAAATATTTAAATCTTGACTTTTTTCCCCTACAAGATAGGAAAGTTGAAGGATGGCAACCAGATAGCTCAAGACAGCCATATTAGTAGAAACATTAAGCACTGATACCTCAGAAGCTAAGGATATCACAAATATGAAGTTCACCATACAACACAACAAGCCAAGCCAAGCCATCCACAGTGGAGATTGAAAGAAGAACTACATTCTTCTTTCATATCATCTACTCACCTGTTAAGATTAATGAAGGCCAACTTGGCAAATTACAGATATGAGGGCTTCAACTTTCAGAATTTCCCAGGCAGAAGGTTGTTTGCTGAAAATTCTGGCAGTTGAAGTTGCCAAGTATGAGAAGCAAAGGCACAACTTTGATAAGGACTACATTTCTGCTTGCAATATGAACGTTGGCACATCATAGTATCACTTCAACTACTCTAAGTGAATTAATTACAGTGATGAGTTTTCTTTTAATAAGGGATATCGAGGTTGCTAATCTAGGGGGATAACAGAAGTCAGAAATGGTGAAGCTTCCTCCTCCACCAACCCAGAAAGGATGATTATCAACAATACCATTTACAAGGTTCCTACTCAGGAATAAAAACAGCTTGGAGCAAACAAACACAGTTGTTTCTGGTGGATCCTCACTTACCACCATGAAGTAGAGTACACAGTCTACTGAGCAGATAGTCTCAAACACAAAGGTGACCCGTCCAAGTTCTGAGCCTGTTGCCCCTGTTACTGATGTGGGAGGCCTGTTCAAGAGAGCAGAAGTGACGGAATTACAAGGTGCTCCAAACCAGTGTCATTTCAAAACAACCTGCAATTTCAAAGAAATGAAGAGCCATGTTGCTGTTTCTTACATTGCTTTCTAAAACTTTGTAATGGATCTCTTGTAAAAACAAGTTGACCATTTTTAATGACCTATTTTTGTTTTGAATTTTTTTACTAAATTAATAAAGGCTCTTTATTATCTCTTCCTAAAGTTAAGATAGAACTTGTGTATGTCAAAAGATCCCAATTCCTACATATCTGCTATCTGTGCTCAGTGATCAAATCAAAGTTCATCTTATTTAACTTCCCTCTCAGAATCCCTGTAACCATTAGATGCTTGTGCCTCAGTAGAAACTGACTATAAGTTTCGTGCTTAACTGATAATGTTGATGCTGGTTTATTTCTTGAATGCCTGAATTTCAGCAGCGAATTTGACACTGCACTCTGAAATCCTATTTTTGGCCATTCCAAAGCTATTCTTTTCCTCCCTCCCTCCTTCCTTTCCCATTTCTCTTACAGGGGGGTTTCCTTCCCCTTTCAATAGCATTATTATTATAATGACCTTCCTCTTAAAAATAGTTATTGTTATTATGTTTTATTTAAAAAAAGTAATAAATTACTTACTGACTAAATAAATTGGTTTATTTATGATCTGAGACCAAGTCACAAAACTTTAAAATACAGCACACCATTAACATATACATACTGCATATATATTATACACGTAAATGCTCTCCCTATTAGAGTAGGGTGGCGCAAGTGGTTAAGAGCCCAGCTTGCCGGCTGGAAGGCCAGTGGCCCAGGATCGCGACCCGGCATTGCTGCGCAGCAGGGCGAGCGCCTGCTGTCCTGCCCCAGCTCCCGCCCACCTGGCGACTCGGAAGCGCGCGAGCACGAGTAGACGACAGGCAGGCACAGTGTCCATGCGCCTTAAGGCATCCAGTCATGCCAGCCACGTGACCACGGAGCCATCCCAGGACGAACAGTGGCTCCCCGGTTTGGAAACAGGGGATGAGCACCGCACCCTAGAGTCGGCCGCGACTGGCAGTGTCTCCTTTACCTTTATTAGAGTAATAGCTGGTCCATATGCCAACTTTCCATAAGAAGTTTGAGTATATATTTACTGAAACACAGAGGTTGAGTCTGCTTCCCACATCCTTTTAATGTGCCCACTGTACTCTCACTGGCGATCAGAGCTAATAAAGCAGCTGTTGAACCTGATAATGATGAGGAGTATTCTTACCAAACAGTCAGTATTCAAGTGTTTCAAAGGCAGTAACAACAATTTTATTTATAGCCTCAGCTAATAGAAACTGTTTGATTCCTTCAAAGTGTTAATAATAATGGTTAACTTTATAGGGTTGCTTCCTCTTATATATGCATGGATATAATATTCATTTTTTTCCTTTTTCAAAGTTCAGCTTCAGAAATTATGCTTCAAAGCACACAAAACAGCTGAGAGTATGCATCACATCCAGGTTTGACAGGTTCCATATTAAAGTGCAGTAAAGGATTTGAACATAGCCCCTTCCCGCACACATCAGAAATTACACTGTTCCTTACTTAAATCCTGGTACATGAAGATTCACAATGAGGTAATCATTATCTGTGCTTCCTGCCCCACTTCGGATGTGGTCACCAGCAACTTCCCAGCCTGAAAAAAGAAAATCCCATCTAAAGATAGGTCATATGTAATTTTGTAAATGTAAACAACCCCAAATCATGTATCTTTCTTAAACCTAATCACTTTTTTCAGATACACACACAGACCCTTGCCTATAGGCAAGGACCTTCCTCCCTGCTATGAGAGCCTTCAATGAACATATTAAGAGGAATCACTAATCATACAAGCAATTCCACTTGCCAGAGGTCCAAGCAGAGGCCACTTCTAAATTTCTTGGCCATCTGAAGAGCCACAAGAGGAAATTTGAAGATGTAGTCACCAGGATGGATGTAGTCAGTGTATGGGAATTGTTGACTTTTAAGAGATGAAATGAGGCCCTGAGGCCTCTTGGAGACATAGCAATCCTATTTCTAACCATAAAAACCACAACACTCCAGACTCTGAAACACAGCACAAAACTGGGCCATAGAAGCTCAGTGGCAAAAACTCATTACATTATTTGGAACTTATTGGAGGAAGTTGATAAATTTATAGGAGGGAATAGATCTCATCAAAGACCCTCCATCCCAATTTCCATTCTTTTTTGTCATCAAGGGTGGAGGCAGAAATTTGTTTTATCAGAACTGAATTATTTTGCTACTGAATTTTGATAGCATGATCTCAGGATGACCAGACTCCACAAATGCAACTAATAGTTGCTTACAATCATGACTTTACCATCCACAGTTCTTACAATCCATGACATCAAAGCAGTCTGTGTGTTTGTGTGTGTAATGAATTAATACCTTAAAATTCAAGAGGAAATATATTTTTTTCTTTATACAGTGGTACCTCACAAGACGACTAACTCACAAGACATGAAACTCAAAGGACGACCAAAAAAATGTAATAAAATTTATTCCACTAGATGAGCCGTGACTCACATGACAAGCAAACTTTGCACAATAACTTGCGTGTCATCAGTCAGCGTGCTCTGTATTTCTCGTTCAGGCAGCAACTCCGCGTGAGAGTTCTGCTGACGCAGCAAGCGGCATGCGTTCTGCTGACTCTCCTGCGTGCTTCACTCCATTGTTGCACAGGAGGCAACCCCACAAGAGTTCTGCCGACACGGCAAGCGCGTGTTCTGCCGACTCTACTGCGTGTTTTACTCCATTGTTGCACAGGCGGCAACCCCGCACGCCCATGCATTCTGCTGACTCTGCCAAATGTGTTTTTCCCAATCACATAGCCCAACCTTGGATGAAGGTTAAAGATTAGGAGAAAACCCTCTCCAACTCTATGCGAACAGCTAAATCCTTAGGTCCAATTAAGATAAAAGCATAAACCAAGTTCTTAATACTGTATGAAACACCATGCTTAGTTCAGTCTTGCTCATCCGAAATCCCTTGCAGAATCCAAAGAAATGGTAAGGTAGATATGGGAAAAGACCAACTTACCATTCATCCCATCACATTTTGAATTCCCAACATTGAAACAAGAGGTCTTCATATTGAGAGGTAGGACATTCCACCACTTATATTCCAGTCCCAGCACTGGTTCAGTGCCAGCAGGACAAGTCTTGCAGTCTAAAGGAGAAAGAGATGAGAATTAAGATATTCAGAAAAACCTGATTTTAAAGCAAACTATTTTATAAGATGCTGTAAGAATTTTAAAAAAAATCTGCATACCCTTAGGTGCAAAGGTGTGGGGAGAGAGTCAAAAATGTCAAGATGGTAATCACAACCATGCAGTCAAAGCTCTGCCCCTTTTTATATGTGCCACACACAACATGTGTTAAAAAGGACAGAGTTTGGATCATGTGGTGGTGGGTGACATCTTGACACACTCCCATGGATGCCCCTGCTTGGGTGAATCAAGCAAGCTACCTATCAGTTACTGGTAGTTCTCAATTTACAACTGGTTGTTTAGTAGCCATTTGAAGTTATGATGGACCCTCCCAACTACTTATGACCCAGTTCCAATGCTGTAACAACTGTCCCCTCCACAATCCTCTAATCCCATTTTGGGTATTCAGTAACCAGCCATTTAGTGCTGTTTGCAGGGTCCCACAGTTTATTTCCAGTTTTTGCAAAAATACCCCATAGCAAACAATGGGTTCACCTAACAACAGTGGCATTTGCTTAACAACCGCCATGACCACCATGTTCCTTTTACAACCACTGAAAAAGAATCTCATAAAATCAGGTTGGTCACATGATGATCCATTGTACAAACTTATGACTTACAACCTTAATTGGAAATTAATTGAGGACTATCTGTTTCACAACATTCTTCATCTCAGAAAGCATGATGTTTCCCTTTCATGAAGATCTTGTAAATGCAGAATACTTAAACCAAAATAGACACATTTTAGGGAACAAATATGGATCACAAACCACCCAATGTTATTCTGTCTTCGGTGATCTAAAGAAGTTGAAACTAAGGGCAACTACTAGGTAAGACAAATCAAATGCTAAACTTCATGCACCTACTATAAAACTAACATTTGCCATAAAATCAAATCTTTTTAAATGTAAACTGCCTGATGAGAAAGCCTGCTTTTAAGACTATCCAACCAAGGCAGAAAATAAGCAGTTTTCCCCCTTCTGATTTATTTTGAAATGCTGACAAATTTAGTTAGCTGAGAAATTGTGGCATTTGCATGATTATTCACCAGAAGTGGAGAACCACACTATTGGTTAGGCTAGCTGAGACTGCCTGTAATGTATAGTGTGAATGATCTTGGGGAAAGGGGAGGGGAAGAGATGCTGGGTTAGGAAACAATTAGATAAGAGAGGCAGGAGCCCCCAGCCACTTAATGGTCAGAGAAAGAAACTTAGAGAGGACCTGTCCTAATGAATCAAGCAGTTAAAAGTTGCAGCCAGAAATTTATTTTTTCAGACTTGCAAGGTTCTGTTAATGTAGCATTGCAAAAAGGTAGAATTAGCTCCTCTAATCCCATTTCCTGCCTGGTTTGTCAGGAGGGCTGATCCAACCACTTTTGGGACAACCAGTTGCCTGATTAAATAAGTTTTCCCATTCCCAAAAAATACAACCTCTTCAAGACCCATACATTATATAATAGATTGAGCACATATAGATGAAGGTGCATATCACCAGCACAAGCATCAAACCAAAGTGATGGCTTCTGTTGCTGGTTCGAAGTTTCTATCTGATCAGTTTCTCATACCCTGAGTTCCATCAGAAAACATCCCAGGTGGACAAGGAGTGCAGAAAGATGAGCCATTGTTGTAGAAACCAGGATTGCAAGGTGGGCATTCCTTCCTTTCTCCTGAAGGAGGGAGCATCACTGCTTTAGAAATATCGTCTCGGCAGATCTTAGGCTCTACCCATTTGTACATGAGCTGAGTCTGAAAATAAGGAGATACAGAATAGAACTGATAGTTAAGAAAGAATAAATGTTAGGTAGGTGCCAGCAGGAAAAGAAAGAAAGCCATGGAAAGAAGCAACCAGACAGGAACTGGAAGGCAACTGTAGGGCCTGAAGAGGAGACAGTGAAGTTAGCAAGCTGATCCTTTGATAAAGAAATGTGGGCAGATCTTCTCCAGGTGTTCCCCTCATCACTACCATTTGCATCAGGGTCATACAACTCCTATCAATTCATGGGCCAACCAGGCTTTGTATACAGTACACAAGAGGCTGTTGTTGTTCAGTCACGCAGTCGTGTCTGACTCTTCGCGACCCCATGGACTGCATAACACCAGGCCCCCCTGTCCTGCACTGCCTCCCAAAGTCTTCCAAAGCCCACTCCCATCACACTGACTGTGCTATCTATCCATCTCATCCTCTGCCGTCCCCTTTCCTCTTCCCTTCAATCCTTCCCAGCATCGCAATCTTTTCTAAGGAGTCCTCTCTGCGCATTATGTGGCCAAAGTACTTGAGCTTCAACTTCAATATCTGTCTCCCCAAAGAGCAATCAGGGTTGATTTGCTGTAGGATTGACTGGTTTGATCTCCTTGCCGTCCAAGGGACCCTCAAGGGTCTTCTCCAGCACCACAA
>JANHZU010001517.1:166372-178938 GCA_032468055.1 Acrochordus granulatus | reverse complement strand
CTCTATATACCCCTTTCATATCCAAGGCTTCACTTTATGGCTTTTACTGTGCTTTTAATATATAATTGGAACTCTTATATATCACCCAGAATCTTCCTGGAGTTGAGCACCCATAACAGCTCCGATAAATGTATTAATGAATGAATGAATGAATGTAGACTAAAACAGAAAAACATTATCTGGGATACCAAGCAGAGTTCTTTCCCACCATTGGTTATCTAGATGATCGTTTGATGCTGACAATGAACCTGAGATCTCTTCATGTAAGTGGTGTTCTGTTACTATACTAGATTTATAGGAAGCCATGCAACTTTTGAGTGGTAGGCAGTTTCACTTCATTTTCTAAAAACAGTGGAGGATGTGTTTAACAACTGAACACAAATAGCAGATCTGTTTTATTTAAAAGTTTGAGGACAAGAGAGTTATTAAATGAGGGCACTCACCTACCTTGGAATAAAAATGACAGCTAAAGAATAAGATGCAGTGAATTCCTTTGACACCTAATGATGTATGTCTTCTACACTCAGTGTCAACTTCAACTCAGAAACTTGGCAAGAGTCTTAAAAGAGATTAAGGGGCCCCAAAAGAGACATCTGTGAGACAGAGCATGCAGGAAGGGCATCATCTCTTTGTTGGGAGAAAAATGGTGCCTTTCCCAGTGTAACTTGAAAAAATCCTTGGTGCAATCCATTTCAAAAAATCCAAATCTGCAGATCACTCCCATATTTTAATATTAAATTTACACACTTAGGTTACCAACCATAATTATTTTCCTGCCCAGTGCATTTTGTTCTTGTTGCTGAACTATAAAATAACACAATCATTTTGCTTCATGTAGAATTCTTGAAAATTCAAAAGCCTGACTATTGTTCTATAAATCAAGAACTGCCCTCATGAAGTTATTGCTGCAATGTGAATTTTAGTTTTTCACTCACCCAAACTTCATGACTAACAGAAAAAGTGGGTTCACTTTTATCCAGCAGATGTCAGTATTTTCCTAGTAACTAACTCCCTCACTAAACTGCTGCACTAACCCAACTAGTAAGCAATATTATTTTACAAAATGCTCCTATAAATCTTAGAGTGGGAAAGTAAGAACAAGAAAGCAAAAATCAGGAATTTCACATTTTCATTTTAAGCTTTCCCTTATCTGGTACATTTCCCCACTCCAGCTGTAAGTATGAAGATTCCCAGGAGCTGAGCTTAATTTCTGGGGACTATATGTCTATGTTGTTTACTTGGCAACAATACAGACAGAGGAGTTCCTTCTTCCAGAATTCATGCATTTTTTTTACTTCTCAAAGTAAATTTGTGGGTTTCCTGGTAGTGCCCCATCCAAGAGTTCGCCTGATCTGATTTTGCTTAGTGCTTCCAGGGCAACTAGGAGCCAAAAGACTTGGACCTGAGCTCCAATCACCTGCATAAACATGGACCCGCTGGCATAGGATGATTAGAACTGTAGTTTTACATTATGTTCCTGGAGGACCTCTGCTTGAGGAAGCTTGCTCTGGATATTCTCAAAAACAGTAAGTATCACATTATGGCTGTGACATATGAACAAACACTAGGAACAAATCAGAGTAAGGGGAGAGTTAGTCTACAGTAGGTAAAAATCAAGGGGAACCTGGGAACACTTTTTTCAAACTAATAAATGTTATTAAAAGGCAGAAACTTTCACAAATCCTACATCAGTCTAGACACTTTATGCACCCCATCAGTAGAGCTGAAGTCCATAAAAGGTGGTGGTTTTTGATAAAATGAGGTACTCCGAAATGGCGCCATCCAACTTCCTGATTTTTAAATGAAACAAAGTGAGGATATTTTTCTCTTTATTGTTTGCATTTTGCATTTTGGTTTAATCCTCTCTCACTTTTTTTTTCTTCTATTGGCTTTCATTTAAGAAATGATTTCTAGGATCAAGATATTTTACTACTGGTTTTACATGATTCATCTTCCACTGAAATTTATTTTTTTTAAAGAAAAGCAGAATAGAATTGTTTTAAATAATAAACTATTACTAAAAGGCAAGAGTGTTCCTTGCAATTAAAAAAGTGTCACTTAAAATGATCACCTTCAATTGTGATGTTTTTCACAAGTACGGGCTTTACCACCTGCGAACCCATAAGTATCCCGGTTGTCCTCCAGTACAAGATATTAGTACCTGATTTCAGAGTTACCTGGACAGAAGGGAATAACAGTATTAGTATATCAAGCTTACTTTTAACACAGACTAAGCATTGAATAGACTGGATGTAAAAGAAAAGGGTAGTTTTCCTTGGATCAGTCTCTGATTTAGCCAAATGCTTCATAGAGGGAAATGAAAAATAGAAATAACAAGGCATTGAGGCTGGTGTGAAGTTTTGAGCCACCACACCCTGCTTTGCTGAAGTGCCTTGAAGGAATCAGCTAACTAATGGTGGAGCCAAACACACTGACAGCACAATTTAAAAGCACAAACACACACAATTCTCCCACCCCATTGCAACTTCCAGGCACAGAGAAAGGGAGTTCCTGTCTTAAAGGAAAGCTTGTTTGCTCAGCTCATGCGTTTGTTCAGAAATTTTCAAGTGTGCAACAAGGCATTGTTGTGCAGCTAAAAGGGACTCTCTCATATGTTCATGCATTTCATACAACATTTTTCTTCGCAATTCTAAAGACAGTCCACACATACAGACACAATCTCAAAACAGAACTGACTTCTCTTAACTGTGAATGGGGAAATTTGGGGTTCTGTAGTTGACCTGCTTATAAAAAGACTAAAACAGTCTAATTTAAAATGCTGTTTAAATCAATCATTAGGCATTCAAAGCCGTGGATTTTTATTTTGTAAAAAAAACTAAGCCACAGTGGCTGGCTTCATGCCTCACATTACAGCACAAACATCTCTGACAAATCACAACAGCTTGTGGCACTAAGTCAAAAATGAACTAGCCATGTTATGGTTTAGTGTAATGCCTCACCAAATGCCAAACTAGCAGTTGGAAAGCAGGTAAAAATGCTAGTAGATAAATAGGTACCACTTAAATTGGTGGGAAGGTAACAGCCCTCCATGTGCTCAGCGTATAATCATGCTGGCCACATGACCACAGAAGCATCTATGGACAATTTTGGCTCTTTGGCTGTGAAATGGAGATGAAAGGGCTATGAAACGGACACGACTGGCAGGGAAAACCTTTACCTTTACCTTGCCAGTTAGTGATCACACAACTTCTTCAGTCCAAGTGAGCCAGCAGAGGTGAGACCAGCCAGGTTGTGACTCATAGGTTTTAATGAGTTTGCTGGTAGTTAGAGAACAAGACAAGAAAAAAAGGATAGATGGATGATGTAGAATAATGTATGTTTTTGTGCTGTTAGCATTACATTATTCTGCCATTAAGTAACAGAGACATGCAAAAGATGAGATCAAAATAACTGAAGGCAGGCATGTCCCACCTTGACAAATTTAAGGTGTGTGGACTTCAACTCCCAGAATTCCTCAGCCACACATCTTAAAATTGTCAAGATTGGACACCTGTGGTTTGAGTTCAGAACATCTGACTACAAAACAACCCTTTCTGAGAATTCTAGAACATCTTCAAGATAAGTACACAAATGGTCAGTTCGTGAAACAATTCATTTTGATCTTGGAATAGACTGGACCACTTTGGGATGTTCCAAGTTCAAAATGATTTATCTATGCAATGTCTTGCTCTGAGAAAACCACAGCTTTCAACTGCCCACAAGGTTGCACTTACAGAATAAGCGCCCCATTCACCATTATCTGTTAACTTCACCCACTTATCGCTGGTGGAATCCATCTCTTGACACTGGTCATTTTGAATCTGAATGATTAAAAAAAATAATAGGAATTACCAGGTTATCAATCAAGGAAACAAACAGTTAAAATTCATGCAACTTTTACATGCAATTCAGTCATCCTTGCCCTGTCACAAAGTAAGCCAAGGTTATCATCAGCCTATTACAGAATTAGTGGAATTCTGGGGGACAGACAGAAATTTAACTGTGGTTTGCACAAAACACTATGAATTTTCTTCCTAGGCAAGGTCACAAAAAAATTGCATCCCTACTCAAAGCAAGTATTTGTTAAATACAGTGGGATATCGTTCCTGAGTAGCAACCTTTGTGAGTTTACATTTTATGTGACATTTGAACCCAGTTCACACTGCAGGAGCCTGAAAATCATTTTACAATACATACTAAGATCCTTAAGTGATATTATTCAGTACACAAGCTAATTATTACCCATGGAACTGACAACCATATGAAGTGATCATATAACTTAGTTTAGTTGGCTTGGGAGAGACACTTTACAAAATTATGCTATCTATACCCACAAATAATACTTCTTTGTCATTTAACAAGAACAAATGTGTGTTGAAACTATGCTTCTAGTTATCAAATGGCAAAATACGTATTTAATGCTATGCAGAAATGTGGCTTTGAGGGGAACAGGTAATCTGGAGCATATGTGTATGCACTTGTCAGCCACTCCTAAGCTCACACAGCCAGACATATTTAAGGGATATACATGGTGCAATGTACATGCCCAGGGGAGTCTCCAGGCAAGATGGTAGCTACAACAGGGTGATTGAAGCTCTGTCTGTTTTTGTGTGTGTCACATGTGCAGCATACACAAAAGTCAGGTAGATTTTGATTGTACCACCACAGCCATTTTAACTTTTCTTTTACCATAACTCTGTGGATATTCTTATGTGTGTACACGCTCCCACTCACTTTTCTCCTTCAAACCAGGTCATTACACAATCAGAATCTCCAGATGTTTCAAGAGGAATTCTGAAAGTTTCAAGCTGATGTTTTCAGTGGCTTTGTCTACTTCAGAAAAGCAAACATTGAAAGATTCTTGATTAAAGTATTCAGAACACTAAAGGATTCTTGATTAAAAATGATGGACAGATCCCCTGATGGGTATCTCAGCTAGCTATTTGTAGAATAAGGACAACAATCACTGCCCTAATGGATGGGCCCAATGTTTTCTCATTTAATTTCACAGTTCATATTTGTTTGATAGAGAATATTTTGCCTAACCAAGAAAGGGAATGCTGCATTGATTTTTAAAGCCATGTATGGATTAGGGGTTATCTGAAGGATTCTTTCTCCTGCTGTTTTGAAGATGCTCCCATTGCCAGAACCATAGCTATCTGGGATATGAAAAAGGGCCTTCTCCAAATATAAATGAAAATAAAATGAGAATTTGGTCTGCTGCAGATATGAAGGGCAACAAATGGGAAAGAACAAACACTTCCAATCAGTTTAGAAAACCCCACCTTTCACTGCTAAAATGCAAATTTCATACACTGCCAAAGTCTGTTTTTGCTGATTGAGCTAAAGATCTGGATTCCCAGAACTTGCTTAGCCAACACAGCATGCTATATGAATACCATCCTGGCTGCTCTTTTAACCATGATCTGGACCTGGCTCCTGTTCATGAAATTTAGAGGAGAATGTCGGAAAGCTACTAAGAATGTCTTGACCAAAACATTCTGAGATGGGAGGGCCTTTGGGGCTTTAATAATGACATGGTGCTTGCTTCTGTTCCTCTGCAGGGGAAAAAATCAATACCAGAGCGATTGCTTATTGTATCTGGGAGCAAATTACTATTGTGTAGCAGAATCACTAGTGGCTTCTTTTTGTTAGAAGTTAGGAAATTCACTGAGTTATAGGAAGGAGAGAAATGAAAACCATTTTCTGCAGTAGAATGCATTGTCTGATCAGCCAAAGGTGATCACCAGATAACCTAGTGTCTGCAGCAGGAAGGACCTTGGGTTGGAAGAATCATTTTGCCAGGTTATGAGCCATTAGAGAACCTCTTGCATGTGTCCTTTGGTGTCTCCAACCATTCTGCAAATGTTAATTAAGGATGAACACCCAATGTGACAGCCACCCTTCAGTGATCAGTTGGCAATGGCAGTGATTCATGCCTTGCACAAAAGACAGCAGGAGGTGGGGCAGTCTGAAGCATTCGGCTGAGCCATCTAACAAGGTCCATGTCTCTCTTCATTCAGCCATTCACACAATTTTGTTTGGGACACAGGAGAGAATTGAGAATTTCAAGCCCTTGATGCCTTTCTGATGCACAGAAACATCAATATGAATTTTACAGGACTGAGCAAGAACAGAAATATGGATTGTCCATGGAGCAGGGTTTTTGGAAGGATGAAATAACTTTTTGTTAGTTTCCTCCAGACACTGACTTAAGATCAGTATTGCCTTCTATATTTTACAGTGCTGTAAAAAAGCTTAGGAAGCTGATGGTTTGTCTCTTACTACAAAGGAAACCCCAGAAAGACCATCTTATCTAACTTCTCTGGAGCTGCAGAGCATACACCATGAGAATGGTCTTGTCATGACTCCTAGAATGTCATCTCTCCCTCTGGATGGCGGTGCCTTACGTCCATCCCCTCACCTAAATCACCAACCCTAAGAAGAGGCTGTGTAGAAGAGACCCCAGACCAAAGGAGCTACTAAGCTCCACCAAACCTAGAGTCATATCACCTGTAGCAATAAAGATGAAGCACTGGGTCTGGAATCTGGCTCCCTGCACACAGCCATGGGCCACTATTTAGCCTGAAGATGCACCAGCCGGTTCTTGCTAAACAAAATCAAACCTATACCTCAAATGATTTGATGAAATGTGTGAAAATTCTGGTGAATCTGGATAGTGTTCTACAACTGCCACCAAGCAAACAAAAGTCTCAGTCTAACAGCAACACTGTTTTTTCCAGTCAATGAGTGGGTTATTTTTTTTCAGCCAAGTCAAACACTCACAGATCCAGTCAGCATGCCTTCTGAAGTTCAGTAAATTTAATTGAAATGTTGACCTTACTGAAAATTCCAGAACCATGGGAGGGGAAAAATGGGAAATCACTTCCATTTTGTTGCCAGGAAAATGACCGAAATAGGTCCACGTAGTCACTGGGACTCAGCCTCAAGTCAGGGAAGTTTTTATGGTAAGCTTGTTACCACTGTCACCACTGCCTCATACGGTAGTGGCAATTCATGCAACCAGAATTTGTAAACCATCTCAACTTGAATTTGTAAATAATCTCAACTTGAATTTGTAAACCATCTCAACTTGAAGCACAAGAGGAACTAAGCCATAGATTCAATTAGAGCACCCAAAATCATATGAATTTACCCTACTGCAGCTGAAGTCTAAAATGTTTGCCTTAACAAGCCTTCAAATTAGTCATTAGGTGATCAACCTTTCAATTAGCAAGGCATATTTGGTAGGCGTCAAAGCCTCAGAGATCTTGGAGAATTGCAGGCAATCACATCTGGTAGCTCTGCATCAAATATGGAGTCTGTCTCACTGGGTGGAAAAAATATTTTCGTAAGCCCAAAGGTACTTGTCACTGATACAGTAATGCCAATAAACTATCTTAAAATTATCCTCTATAAGCTTTTTTCAGGACATCATGTCTCAATTTCAGTTGACCCTAAGGTCAAATTTCTCTTACAAAAAATTCAAAGAAGATGTTGTTGTCAATATACTGATATTCAAAGATGACAGAACCAGACTTCTTCAGGTGGACAGTGTAGATTAAAGAGACGGTGCAGTCATCCCTATTTGACTCAATGTAATTCCCACGAGGAGTCCATGAAGATCTGGACAAATGTAAAAAAGAAACAATCCTTCTTTTACCAGCCAGGTATCTTGAGCTCATATTTATGAAAAATTGTTAACTTATATGCTGTTTAATAAACTGTTAGTATTGGGGAAAGGTGGCAACATCAAACATTTTTCATGAATCTGTTTTCTTTTCAAGTTGGGTACAATTTATATTCAATACAACTTATATTCACTGATCTATCTGCAGACTACAGAATGCTTCCAATTCTTCTCAGGTTGTCTCATAATAATAGGCATTGGTCTAAATCACCTTTCCTCCAAAATTTAATTTTAAAACTGATGAACGATTGAGTACTCGATTGTAAAACTGGCCTTCGATCTAAAAAACTAAGTTTAAACCATAAATCAGAGCCAGAAGTCAGTGACTTATTTGTGGATAAATAAGTCACAAAGGAGGCCTTATCATGCCAGGACCATTTTTCTCAGCATCAACATCTCTGTTCTTTTTAGTCTGTATCTGCAACAAAGAATCAATGAATAATATAAAAACACTGAACAGAGGAATCTCGTAGGAATCATTATGACCTCTAAATGATATGCCTGCATCATGATTTGAATTACATTTTTGTTCGGGGCTCAAACTTGAGCCGCCACCCTTGAGACCCAAGAATCACTGCATAACAGGGTGAGCTCCCATTATCTACCTAGCTCCTGCCAACCTAGCAGTTTGAAAGCATGCAAAATGCAAGCAGATAAATAGGTACCACCTTCAGTGGGAAATGTAACAGTGTCCATGTGCCTCGGCATATAGTCATGCTGGCCACATCACCACAAATGTCTTCAGACAAGCTGGCTCTTTGGCTATGAAACATTATCCCCTAGAGTCAGCCACAACTGGCAAGGGAAACCTTTACATTTACCTTTTTAACATTAATGTCATGTGCATGATGCTGCCATGATGCACATGACATTAATTGCCCAAATATTATTGCATCCCATTCTCCATCTAGGATGTCTTCCCCGAACCAGTATCTTACAAAAGAAGTCTATAATTCTAATTTGTTGTATTAATAGAAACATCTAGGAGTACCAGACTGATGTATTTGAAAACCCATTTGGAATTACATCAGGAATAAAGAAGCATCAACAACAGTACAGGTAGTCCTTAACTTATGACCACAATTGGAACCAGATTCTCGATTGCTAAGCAAGGCAGTTGTTAAGTGAGTCACATCCAATTTTATAGCCTTTTGCCAAGTTGTTAAGTGAATCGTGCAGTCATAAATACAAGCCAGTTGCCAAGTGCCTGAATTTTGGTTGCATGGCTATAGGGATACTACAACAGTTGTAAGTCCAAGGACCAGTCATAAGTTATTTTTGTGAATGTACTTAAAAATCCGTATCCCAGGAATGTTTTAAGATGACAAAAAAGGCAGGTTGAGCACTGGGAACGAGTATTTATTTTCTTGAGTTTTCAGATCCGAAAGCTCAGGAAAATTAATACTCGTTCCCAGTGCTCGACCTGCCTGTTTGTCATCTCATAAGTTATTTTTTCAATGCCATTGAAACTTTGAAGGGTTGCTAAATGAATGGCTGTAAGTCGAAGTATCCAGAGATAAGTATCATTGATAAGGCAATGACTCAGAAGGATAGCAGCCAAACGTATGAAGAACACTTGGAGAAGTGGTGTACACTGGCATGAAAAACAGAAAAAAAGTGTCTTCAAGCAGAAGTTGAGGCAAAATTGCTCACAAACTGTCCTAAAAGATAGGACAACAAATAATGGGACTCAAATAGAAGGAAACAGATTTCACCTAGACACCAGGGAAAATCAATTCAGTTCAACAGACCATGGAGGGAGATGCTGGCTTTGCGAAAAACAGTTAAATAAAGGCTGGGCAATGACCGTCAGTCAAGAAGGCTGCAATGTACAGTAGATTCCTGCGCTGGGCAGAGATCGGACCAGCTAGTTTCCAAGGTTTTTTCTAACTCTGATATTCGATGATTTTACAATAAATCCTCATGCTCTTTTACCGCACAGATCTCTCGGATGAGGTCTTGCTCTTCTGAACGCTGAATCCCGTTAAGATCATTGCAGGCAGATCCCTGTTTACATTCCCAGCTGGCATCTTCCTGTTACTACTGTAGGCCTGACATACACCGTATAAAGAGAGAAGGGACTACTTCTCAGAGAAGTCAAGAAGACTGGAAAATCCGTGGGATGCTTACTTGGCACAGCTGTCTGCTTTACTCTCAGCAGAGCCAAGAGCAGCATCCATGTATGTGGCTACATTGGAGAATCCTGCTGGCAGGTCATCCCATTCATCAAATTTGATCCCACTTCCCAGCGAGTAAGTCCCTTCGGCGCATTTACTGCAAACCTGGTTCTTCATTTCTAGATATTCACCAGAAGCACAAGAGAAAGCTGAAAAGGAAAATATTTACACATGATTAGTGGCAAAGGACAGTCATTCAGTGGAAGTTCTAACAACAGTTCCTTAAAGCACTGATTGCACAATTCGCTTATAAAAATAACAGCAGCAATTTGGGGAATTTCACTAAATTACTCCATCAACCTGCCCACCCATTCTTACATTCAGGGATCTTTGTGTTTTCCCCACAGAAGGGAATGGGGCGGGGGGGGGACGAGTCTGATCCAGACTTCATGTTCTATTCTTATTCCATTTCACAGAAAATGAAATGGTAATGCAGCAGGTTCGTTAGAAGGAACAAGGCAGAAAAATTCTGGTGAGTGTTTTTAAGAAAAAAGATGTTTTGACTTATTTTTACATGCTGAGATTATCCAGCTAAGTTGTGAACTTTGCTGCCAAAATCTGTCAAGGCCACCAGAGAGGGGTTATAAATGTGGATAGAGTTATGTGATCCCTGCAGCTGTTCTATCCAAAGTGAGTTTGTTTGTTTTACAATTCAAAATAAAGATATATTTTAGTATGATCAACCAGAATTTATTCCTTTTGTCCTAATGCTGCAGGGGAGGAGGCAAGCAAGCTAGCTAGCTAGCTTAGGGTCATCTTCTACTCATAATTCATCTACAAGAGAACATGCAATTTGTGCAATGCTCTTTTATTTATGATGTTTATCTGTGAGGAACCTATGGGTCTTAGAGCAAGAGAAACTAGCTAGGAATGGAGAATATCATTTACATGTGTACATTCTGACCAAACTGGACTTTCAGGTTTGACCATGATGCACACATTCTTCTAAGTAGGTTCTCATTTTTGACCTATAGAAAACAGGAACAGAAATATAAATATATATTTAGTTGAACATGCAGTGAATTAGAACCTAGGCTGATTTTAGGCCATTGATACAGGCAAAGTTCTCTGCTGCTTCATTAACCTCCTTTGTTCCTTAGTTTTTTCTGTCCATATTCCACAGTAAGTTGTTTGTTCCCTTAATAGCAATAAGAAGAAATAGCTCTGAGTATGCCAGCTGTTGCCTGGTTTAATTGGCAGCCAATTGCATTTAATAGCAAAAGAATCACTTTTGATATCTGGGACAGCTGGAAGACTTGTTTTGCAACTAAATTTGTTTTTCTCTCAGACCATCCATAAGACTTCACACATTGCAGCTGCAAGTGCATTTCAGCCCAATACATTAGGCTGAATGTAGGTGAATACACCTTCTGGGCTTCTGATGGACTGTCTGGGGAGACCAAGAACAAACACATTTTTTCCAGGTGGGTTTGCATCAGAAGTAGTTGCTAAGCTGCCTTTTGTGAAAGCTTATCTTGTGAAAGATTATCTTATTCTCTTCTCCCTGAAAAAACAAACTCTCAAAACTTCCAGTTTCAGTTTTGCCCAAAAGAATCTTGCTGGAAGTTTCATAGAATATAAATTGTTTTGGACCATCTTCACTGACTCTTAGTGACTATACAGTATTTCTCCATGATGATCTGCCCCAAACTGGCCATTCAGGTTTTCCAACAAGGCACCTGTTGCACTGTAAATGAGTCTCTTCAATAGGCAAGGTTCAAAAAAGTAGAATTTGTAAACTATATGAATTATGAAAAGAAAGGGGTATCCTGACTTTTGATCATGTGAAATGACCATCAGCAGAACATCTACCCTGAACAACATTTAATGATTCAACTACTACTCTAGCTTTTTTCATTCTGTTGCAAAATTAAAATCTAACAATTGTATTCTCCATCCATCAAGTTGACTGCTTTCTTTACATATTTTAATTCAGCCAGACACTAACCCAATCAAATCTTACTAGTGTCTTCAGGGGCTCTGGGTCAAAAATCAACATTTTCAAATCCTCTAGGAAGTAATGGAGGGCCATGAACCCTTGTGCCAGGCAAGTAATGGAAATGTTTTATCACATCACTGAGTCCTTGTTAAGGGCCAAGCAGGTTGCATAGGCATGCAGCAAACCACTGATTTGCAGGTTTTTCCAATAAGTAAACGAATAGAGAGGCTTCCTTTTTTCAACCACTCTTTCTCTCCAACTCATTTTCTTGGAGGACTAAGTGGGCACAAATTGATGCTGTAGGCAAAGGTGACTTAAGGGAATGGGAATGTACAGGGTGCAGAAAAGTGAGGAACCTAAGCACAGCACAGGTGGAGGCAAACTACAGGCAGATGATCTCAAGGTGGGTAGATTAATGGGGTTTTTGAGTGGATTATACTCATGAGCAAAGGCAGTTCCATGTTAGTCAAGAGGCAGACTGGACTAAGGAGCAGAATAGGATATTCTATCCTGGCAGGATATTATAGGATGAGACAGCACCAGACTGGACTTTGGATTTTCAAGTAGGACTTTGGCTAATGTAGCTTCACAGTAGCCAATAAGCAGATCAGATTTACTAATGCAAAGTACAGTGGGAAATGGCAACCTGAAGATGTGTGGACTTCAACTCCCAGAATTCCTCAGCCAGCATAGGTGGCTGAGAAATGCTGGGAGGTGAAGTCCACACATCTTCAAATTTCCCAGGGTGGACACCCCAAAA
>JANHZU010001517.1:119920-132327 GCA_032468055.1 Acrochordus granulatus | reverse complement strand
ATGGGGTGAGCACCTGTTACTTGCCCCAGCTCCTGCCAACCTAGCAGTTAGAAAACATGCAAAATGCAAGGAGATAAATAGGTATCACCTAAACTGGTGAGAAGATAACAGCATTCCATGTGCCTTGGAAGATAGTCATGCTGGCCACATGACCAGGGAACATCTTTGGACAACACTGGCTCTTCAGCTAGGAAGCTGAGATGAGCACTGCCCCTTACAGTGGGCCACAACTGGCAGGGAAAACCTTTACCTTTACCTTAGAGAGTTTGTCTATGCAGATTTATGACTCAGGAAATTTGGACCTGCCTGGAGAAAGGTCAGGAGGATTTTCAGGAGAATAGAAACTTACAAACAGAGGTCAAAGGAGCTAAGCATGTTTAGACCTGGCAAGGGGCAACACGTAGGCCCTTCTCCCACACTTTGTCCCATAATGTTGGCATGAATAAGCTTTCCCATTGGGACTAGCCCTGTTTCTCCCTGAGTCACTTTTTCAGTATTGGGACCTGATCAAGAAAATCCAGCCCTGAGGAATGGAAAAGATTAAAGATGGCAGTCAGGAAGGGCCACAAATATTGATCAGCTCCTGAACCACCAAGCAGATTAAAATATTCCCACAATACATTGAGCCAGAGATTACATTTGTGCAACAAGCTTCCCCATTGTTAACAGACGCATGGTTTACTCAATTAGCTCAGTTTTTCTTGGTTCATAGGATGTCCTGTGCCTTAGGTCAACTGTCAGCATAAAATGTGTCTGGCTGATTTGTGAAGAAGTGCATCTATGGCAAACCACAGCCACAAATCTGGTGGTTTGTTTTTCATGATTTCATATGCTACATGAACACTGCCAGCTATAATTCATTCAATAAACCATGATGAAGCAACCCATGACTTACCATGAGTTGCCCTAGACTAGGCATGTCCAACTTTGGCAACTTTAAGTTGTGTGGACTTCAGCTTCCAGAATTCAACTTCCAGCTATGCTGGCTGAAGAATTCTGGGAGTTGAGGCCCACACATCTTAAAGTTGCCAAGGTTGGACACCCCTACCCTAAATCCTAAACCAACAGGTATATTTCTCCATATAACCCTAGGTTCCAGTTAATCATGAACAGCAAATCAATGACAGAAAAAGAATGATGTAGTGGTATCATAACCCTCTCAACTGGTATTATTAATCCTCAGAGCTGAAAAATGGAAACCTAGACAGTTTCTTAATCTATTCAGAGTAGTTTTCATTCTCCAAATATATTGGACGACAGTTCCAATAATCCGCATATGACTTGGGTGCAGATGAAATGAATTATACTCAAATACACTTGGAGGGAACCCACTTCAGATTGGCTGATTGAAAAGGTGACCATTAGCCTGGGAACGCCTATTGCCAATACTGGTATATAGTATATTAGTTGGGAAAAACATGCAAGCAAAACTATTAAGATTTTTTTTCTTCCAAACCTGTCAGGTTAAAAACCTCCATACATGGATGGCCCTCAATCACACAGTAGAAGCCTAGCCCATTTTTACATGCATCAAAAAAGGGGTGAGGTTTTGATTCTGTGCCCGTGGCTGCCATCTTGAATTTTTTTGGCATGCACATGCGCACACACATAGATGCCCCAGTTGTCACAATGTTTTCTGAAACAGCAGCTAATCTGTGCAGGTGAATTTATGAATGTAATCAGCTAAACCTCCCAAGATGGCTGAGAACATCCAACCCCAGCTCCTGGTGATACACGTCTGCAGTTTTCTTGGCAATGATGCAGATGTGGCTGCTACTACTTTCTTCCAGGAAGTTCTTAACTTCTCTTTCTGCCTGGCCTGACCTACATTAGTGCCCCATCAATTGCTACAGAGAGATATCTTGGATGATGTTGACCTCACAGGATGTTAAGCATCACAACAGCTCTGGAGAGAAGAGTTGAATTGCATATTGACATCAAAGTTTACAGGCCAACCAAAGAAAGTTAGAAACAGAGAGCACTTCCCCGACTTTAAGAAAATAAGACCACACTTTTCCTTTCACACATTCTCATTTTCAAGATTTCCATCTTTTCTTTTTGCAAAAGTAAAATACTGTACCAGCTCTCTACAATAGCGGGACAGAACAGAGACTGCCCTATTCTCAGGTCATGTGCAGTGTCCTGACATTAATGGCTGCTAGGCAACTTTTGCAGAGAAGATGTCCCTATTTGGAAGGATGATGGTGGTGTTATTTGCCACTTGGCCAACTGATGAAGGGTGACTTCAGTTTTCTGATGAAATTGTTTTCGGATCCTCTAATGAGCTCCACAAATCAATGAACAAAGCCTTAAAAATAAACTGCCTCTCTTTTCCCAGGTTCAAGGCAGGCCTATTATTCAAGGCAGGCCTATTAAAATTGCAACAAATTTTTATTAAGGAGACATCTCGATTTCATTGACTTCATTGCTACCCTCCTCTTAATTGAAAACTTGGGCACCAAAGGCACATTCTACACCCTGATAAGCATGACTTGTTTAATTGTGGTTCACTGAATAAGGCACGCTTTGTTAGCTTTGCAAACCAATTTGGCTGAGTTCATCCATTGTATTTAGCCAGATACACTTATGTACAGCACACATGTATATGCATGCACACGTACACACACACATATGCACTCACAAATTCTACATGCTTACCTTAATCTTAACTCAGTAGCATCTGCAGGACAAAGAGAGTCAAAATCAGCAAAATAATGAATGGAGTACTGCGATGCCAGTGTAGTCCCTTTAAGTCCATTGATGTTGCACATATGTGCAGAATTCATGGGGCAGGCATTGCAATGCTCTCCCCACCGCCTTGCCAGTTCAAACTGCCCAACTCAAGAATGATTCTGCCCTCATTCAAGGACAGCAGGAAAGGACATTCCTGTGGACAGGATGTTCTAAAGGACATACCAAGAGCCTTTAGAAAGGCAATGTCTGTTAGGTCCGCAACATCTGGCCTGAAAAAATGCAGATGACCAGCAAATGACCATAAAAAGAGACAGAAACTAAAACTTTGCTTTAAAACTTTTAAAAAATACTTCATTTTTTCTAATATTCCAAAATGGGGGTGAGGGGCGAGAGATACAAAGCATGAAAAAGGAGAATTGAAAAAAAAGGATGAAAGACATTGAGAAAAGGCATTAAACCCAGCATTAAACCTTGATCACACAGTCATATTGATCAACCTTTCCAATGATCAAAGTCATTTCATTAGCAGAAAACAGACATATATCATTGATCCAATACTGTATTTATGGGATGGCACAGTCTTTCCATTTAAAAAATATTCCATTGTATTTAAACCATTATTTAATCAACCCATAGTCATATAACAATAGTATCTTTTTTTTTTCCTTGTATGTAACTAACCTTCACCTCCCGGAGCCCTAGTGCTCTTCCCAGAACTATAGTTATGAACAAAAATATGAAGCCCAGATGGGAAGATATGGGGACCAGCTCACATTTTTGCATGAGTTTCCTCTCCATCTGTATTTCTCTTTTCCATGGTTCAAAAATCTAACTCACTTGACTTTCTTCTTCAGCAACTTCCTACTTTTTATTTTTAAGTTTGGGAAGTGGTCAAAATTCTTCAAATTCCATTTTTCCTTCTCTTAATGCCAAGGACTGAAGCACTCATATATGAAAAGGGGAATTTGGAAAGGATGTGGCTTCTTCTCAGAGAATGACCAAATTTGTCCTCCAAATGTACCCTTGTATTTTTGTAGTGTCTGTGAAAATATGAAAGTTAATCTTTCTGAAAATGAAGAACCAGATTTCCTGCAACACAAACAGCCCAAACTCAGAAAGAAAAACTGTATTGTGATAAAGGTAGTAGGAGGTAGAATGGTAGCCAGATGTTTAGCCTGGATTTGCCATTTTTGTCCACCTATCAAGTCCTCCCCAAGGACCTGGGGTAGGCAGATGCCATTCGCTGGTGTTATGGGTATTGTCGCAGAATGGCACAACTAAATAAATCACCCATGGTGATTCTGTCAGTGCCAAAGCTCTTCAAGGGCTGCTTCAGTTTTATTCAGTTTTATTCAATCACACATCACCCATCGTCGGGGTAAAACCTCTTGGCCATATTAATATTATCCTGGGTAGTGGGAATTTACTAACTGTTGTTCAGAGGAAAGAGTAGATAGAGGTGAAACACACACTTCATCTTTTGTTATCATTCAGTAATTCCACCCAAAGATTACATTTCACAAAACAAACAGACAGCTGGTTAAACCTCCTAAAAGTAAATGCGCTTGCCATAAAGGCAATGTTGAGCAACTGAGAAGCCATGAGTCATGTCACCTTTGATATTTACTTGGATACAGCATTAATTAAATATTTTCTGGAGAGTAATACAGTATCTAGGAACACTTTGATAAGTCCATTGAGTTATTGTGTAATTTGGAGGCTTTTGAATACCTCTTTATCAAGGCATTTTTAATAGTTTAGTTCTGAAATGGAGGCCTCTCTGTGCTGGACCTGCAGCTCCATCCACATATTTTGTGAGAAAGTCTCTTTCAACACAATAGAATTTACCTTTGGGGAAAATAACCACATGGCTATAAAACAATAACAATCAGTGGAAAAAAACTATGCATAGAAGAAATGGTGAATGCACAGGCACAGACATACAATCTTAAATGTGCACATACCTTCATATGTTGGTCAATTTCAATTCACATTATACTCAGCTGGTCTACCATGTACACTACCTACCATGTACAGGTCATAAATGTTTTATCCTTCAGATCCTATTCACTCATCATAAAAATATTATACTTTATAATATCAATAAAAGAGAATATTTGTATCTCAGGGTTGAACTGTGGAGTCCTTGAATGCTCTCTGAGCTTGGTTCTTTTCTTGCAGACGTTTCATTACCCAACTAGGTAACTTCATCAATGCTAATGTGCTGATCAGTACCACTGATAATATTACCTAGCTGGGTAATGAAACGTCTTCAAGAAAACAACCAAATTCAGAGAGCACCAAGGACTCCACAATTTATAATACAATGTGGTTAATGAATTTGCCTCTGCAGAAGGTTTTCCAGATACCTTTCAAAGCAACCTTCATTGTGTATTTTACATCCCTTTTGAAACTACCTGTCCAGATAATAAAAGCTGCTAGTTGTGTCTGGATTTTGGCTGATGCACGTCTCATAACAAACTCATTACCCAACAAGCATGGATTCCTCTTACAATGGCTAGTAATGCTGGTGCCTAAGAAAGCAGATATCAGTAGGATCCGGTAAATCCATGGCTGGCAGAAAAAGTGCGGTGCAGTGGCGCAGCGGATTAGTGCTGCCAGATAGGTCATCCAGAAATGGCCGGCACTCTGGCAGGTTTGATCCCCAGCTCCGCATGATGGGGTGAGCGCCTGACAGCTTCAGCTCCTGCCCACAAGTAGATTAATGGGGACCTCCTTCGGGGGGAAAACTGCTGGTCGGCAAATCGACGGAGGAGCGACTCGGTGCGACGGAACACCGAAGTCGGCGCGAAAAACTCGCCCGTCCTGGGGGCGGAGCAGGACTCTCGGAGGACGCCCTGGAAATGAACATCGCCGACCAGCCGAGGGGGGCAGGGTAAAATAAAAGAAAAATGTATAATCACTAATCTATGTAAGCTGCCAAGAGTCTTCGGAAATTGGCGGCATAGAAATATGATTAATAAATAAATAAATGGCTTCAGGAAAGTTCCCTGAAATATCTCAGTGGATAAGCATTGATTTGTGATACTGAGTTGGAGGAATCAAAAGCAAGCCATGCAAACACTTTCATGCATTGTATACACTGTATATCCTGCCTTTCCCCAAATGGTGCTCAAGGCAGCTCATCATCAAAAGTCAAGATAACCTACTTAAGCTGTAAAAACACATCATCAATTTAAAAAATGCCCAAACCTGCTGTAGCATTCTATTACCACAGTCTTTTGCTAAATGTTCCTTGGTTAAGAATGCAACATGCCATAAACGACTCTCAGAAATGAACTTTACTGGATTCTTCCTGTGGAACCTCAGGTCATAGCTTCCAATTTAATTCAGGAGGATGGAAGAGTCACTGAAGCTAACAGGTGCTGCTTTGAAATCAAGATTTACTGGTATTGCAGGTTTCAGTCCAATCCTAATCTTCAAACAAAGAAAGTTTATAACTATTTTTAACAGGAAACTGCTGTGTCCAAGTTATTTGTTTCAAAAGCTGGGATAGCAAAACCACTTCCTCTGAATCAATACAAAATATATACAGCAGATTTTTAAAAGAAAAGACTTCAGCATAGCAGTGAAAGGAAGAAGAGTTATGGAGGTAATTTTGGGTGTGAAAACATGCTGCATATAAATACATAAGTTGTAAATGCTGTGAATAAATTTATTATTGTACAGTATACAAAAGTTCCTGTATACTAAGGAAAATTACAAAAAAAAAAGAATTTCCCCATGAAAATAAATGAATACACACAGACACACTTTCTCATAGTAAGATAGATTCAGGCTGATCTGACATATTGGAGATGGATGGATGGATGGATGGATGGAGAGAAAGAGAGAAGGAGAGTGCTCGGGAGAGATGGTGTGTCTCAATATATCTGATATATCTCCATATTTCTGCTACAGAAATGGATTGAGGCTGATATGAGCACAATTCAAAATCTTGGATATGGATATCACTCAGAAAATCCCCATCAAATCACTGGACATTGGATGACTCACAGCTGAAAATGTGTGGAAGAAAATTGCTTCTAAGGTGTCTCACTGAGATTATGTCAGAACCATTAGGTAGACTAGACCAGGCAATCAATTTCACAGGCTAAAATTACTTTTCTGGAGACTGACCACAACAATAGGTCTGATTCTGCTCTATCTCCTCCTACTAGCTTATAATTCACTTAGAGAGGCATCTGCCTGGTCCACTTCCAATGTTAGTTTGTTCCGGACTAAAAAATATCATTCAGGTCTCTCTGCCTAGGCAATAGTTTCTGCATATCTCCATCAGGTATTCTTCCCTACTTGCTCACTCTCCTTTGGAAAAGATCACCACGGACATAGCTTTTCCTTTTTCTCCTTTTTTTTACTTCTGCCCTTTATTTTGCAAAGGTGAAATCTGATTAACCATCCCATCCTTTACTTCTTAATCTGTGGATTGCAAACTGCAGATTGGCAAGCAATATAGTGGATCTGTGGCTGGATTTGTTTCCCACTAGGGAAGGCCAACCTGAGCAACAAGTTGTGATGGGATAAATCCCCTTATTTTTTCAGCATGGATCCTTAGACAATTTGTGCAGTCTGGAGTTCTTCATTTGTTTAGCAAGAAAACCCAGGTCATTTGTTTGTGAAATGATGATTACAGTAGAAGAACTCAGTGACAGATTAATATCCAACAAAGTTAATTTCTGTTTGCTCTTTCCAAGGGTAAGATACTCGAAGTATCTTCAGAGGCTTGGAACTATAGCTGAGATGTGCTTCATTTCTGTTATAAATGAGCTAACAAAATCACCTTCATGCCACAAGGCTGGGGAAAGCTGAATGATCAGCAGATAATGGTGGCTTTTTATCTCTCTTGTTTTACCCAGGTTGTAAGGGAATCAGAAATAAAGCAAAATTGCTGAGAATAAAAGGAGGATGTGGTGTTTTTTTGCCTCTATGCCCTATGCTATTATGTTTTCGTTCCAGGACATTTCTCAAAGCAGCTGTACTCAAAGCCCTTAATGAAACAAGGATTCACAGAGAAGACAAAGCTGCCTTCACAACACTTGTGCGATCAGCATAAACAGAGGACAATGGAGCCACATACATACTGTACATAGTTGAAATAAAAGTGAGGAAAGACTTAAGGGCAGAACATTTGGACCAACTACAACAAAGCCAAAATGATTATTCAGGTTCAGATATTTTATTGGTCAAGCCTGGTTAGGCACGCAAGGAATTTGACTCCAGTACAGCAGCTCTCAGTGTACTTGCAAGGCAACAGTGAATAAAGAGTAACATAAACATAAACTAAGATACACATCTTAGACAGAACTTCTGGGTTAATTTAGAATTCTTTGCACTTTGTGTCCTGTCATATAGTGTGAATCAAGCATTCAGCTGAATGATGGTACAGGGGAAAATACTATTCCTCTCATATTAGGGAAAGTGCATCGCTCAGTCAGCAGATATATAGATTGGATTTGGCATTCTTGTCACCATCGAGTCCTTTCCAGGGACCTGGGATAGGCAGAGGCTGTTCTTTGATGCTGTTAAAGGTACCATTGCAGGATGGAAGTTGTTCTGAGTTATGCTGCCTTTTGCAATTGACTGATGATGAATTTGTTAATGCCAATTGTGTTCAAGTGGTGCTTCAGATATTTTGGGATTGCACCCAGAAGTGCCTAGGGCTTCAGAGCCAACGACCAGTCCAAGAAACCAGCTGGCTCAGTGTACTATGGACTCTTTGCATTTTTCTAAGAACAGCTTGACTCAGAAAGTCAGCAACAAGGCTGCTGAGTCTTGCCCTAGCTGAAGATTTCTAGACTAGGTGCAAGGCAGCTCCAGATAGAGAACTTTGCCACAGTCGAGCTGGGCGCTCTCAAGGACCTATGCACAGTCTTAGGGCGTTATCTTCCAGGAAGGGGTACAGCTGGCAGATGAGTTGAAGCTGATCAAAGTGCTCCTGACTGAGGCTGGGAAACCAGAGAGAGAGAGCTGGGTCCAGAGGTAGCCCCAACTCGTGGACCTGCTCTTTCGGGGAGTGTGAAAGCCCATCCATATCAGACAGAGCTCTGGAATTCGGGCTTCACAACAAGCTGCTCCATCTTGTCTGGATTCCATTTCAATGTATCATCCTTACCCAGCCTGTTACTAAGAGGGGAACCACTTCATGTCCTGAAGTGATGACCCCAAGAAATAGATCTAGTTTTCACAAGCACACTGATAGCACCCAGCTCCACATCTCCTGAAGATCTATCCCAGCAATTATATATAATTGATAAAAGAGGTAACCTATCATCTCCTGCCAACCTAGCAATTCAAAAGCATGCAAATGCAAGTAGATAAATGGGTACCACCTACTCTGGTGGAGAAGGAAACAGTGTCTGTGCACCTTTGGCGTCTAGTCATGTCAGCCACATGACCACAGAACTGTCTTCTGTCAGCTCTTCAGCTCAGAGATTAGCACTGCCCCCCTAGAGTCAGCCATGACTGGTAGGGATTACCTTTTATCTCTTTTAGCGAGAGAATGGAGCCCTGATGGGCACCATATAATAGTTCCATTTCAAGGAGCAGCTTTCTCCATTGACATCATCTGAGAACTGCCTGACAGATCAAACAAGAAACAAAAGCAAAGCCATTACCCTTTCCAAAATGTCTTAGGTAATTCAGAAGGACAGCATGGTTGAAGATACTGAAAGCTGCTGATAGCATGACCAAGCAGAGTCACACTCCCATTGTCAACCCTGAAGATCAGGCTGATCAGGATGACCAAGGCAGACTCAACCCCATAGCCTCTTCTGTAGCCAGGTTGAAACAGGGCCAGATAATCTGTTTCTTCCACAGTTGAGAAGCCATCAATCACTCAGTTAGTTTACCAATCTCACAACATAATTTCCCATTTATAAGGGATCCAAGGAAACAAGATGAGAGCTAATGATTGCTTCCTTTGGTCTTACACATGCTGAGGGGTTTCCTATCATCTCCCATCCACGGTACATTTTAATGCTCAGCTTTGCTTCTCCACTCCCACAGTTCATCAGAATGTCACAAGGCTGCCTTTGTAGCATCTTGCGGAGAGCTCTTAGAGGCAGTTGCACCAACTATTCTAGCAACATATTTTTCCTTTCTTTTCATTTTCCCTAAATATTAATAATAATAAATATTATACTAAATAATAAATATTCTGTTTATTACTAATAATAAATAATAACTATTCTGTTTAACTAATAATAAATATTCTGTTTATTACTGTTTTTAGATATTTTATCATTATTTAGAAGGTGCAGTGGCTCAGTGGTTTAGTGCCGCCAGTTATGTCGACCAGAAATGGCCGGCACTCTGGCTGATTCGATCTGTAAGCTCCGCATGATGGGGTGAGCTCCTGTCACTTCCCTCCAGCTCCTGCCCACCCAGCAGTTCGAAAGCACATGAAAATGCAAGTAGATTAATGGGGACCTCCTTCAGAGGAAAAATTGCCAGCCAACAAATCGGTGCGAAACTCGCCGAGGCAGGAGTCTCGGAGGATGCCTTGGATATGAACATCGCTGGCCAGCCAATGTATAATCTCTAATCTATGTAAGCCGCCAAGAGTCTCAGAAATTGGCAGCATAGCAATGTGATTGATAAATAAATTTCAGTGTAAATCACACAGTTGCTCACTGCAAGGTGGGCGGTGCACAAAATTAATAAATAAATAAACATGGTTTAATGTTCTCCCTGATGAGAGCACATTTCTCCAAATGGAGTCCGTCACCTGCAGTTTTGATTGTCCTTTTGACCAACTGAGATAAGCCCATATTTGTCATCATTGCTACAACTCAGTTTATGACTACACCGACTTAACAATGGAAATGTTGGTCCTAATTGTGGTCATAAGTCAAGAACTACCTGTAATAAGCACAGTGTTTCTTTATTAATCCCTGCTCTATGCTTCTTCTATAACTCTGTACCACTGATGAGAACAGAGTTCACTGATTTTAGTGCTTAACACTGATATAAAGAGCTGGTTTACTATGAAAGCTTTCCTTCTTGGAGTTTTGAATCAGTTGTAACTTTTTATTAAAGTCCTCTGGAACAAATAGGACCTGATTTGGATTACTAAGCCATTTTTTCATCTATATTGCATCTTTTCCTGCAATAATGATTCATTTTGATAGCTATGCCCTGTTTCACTTTCTACTATCATTGCGGTCTTTTATTAAAAGACTTTTGGATATTTAGTCAACAGCTATGCTTAGCTTTTAAAGAACCTCACACTTATAGTAAGAACTACTTTACATAGAATTGAAGATGTTATACACAGATTGTCCATCCTCTCAATGCAGAAGTAATGATTTGGATTGGGAAAATGTCCTATCTAAACACAATAATTTGCATAATTTATGCTGGTTAGAGAAACAAGTATTTTATAGCACAGAGTTTGATTGCTGGGCAGCAGAACTTTGTCCCAAATATGCCTAAAATTCCATATCCCAGGAACATTATTAAAAGGCAGAAAAGATAAATTGAATCCTGGGAACATGTATTTATTTTCCTTGTCTTTCGGAACCTATACAGTCAGTAAAAAGACCTGGAGCTGACTGTGGCTTAGATCATGTGTTTCTTATTGCAAAATTCGGGCTTAAATTGAGAAAGAGAAAACCACTATGCCATTCAGGTATGAGTTCAATGACATCCCTTATGAATATATAGTGGAGGTGAGAAATAGATTTAAGAGATTAGATCTGGTGGCTAAAGTGCCTGAAGAACTAAGGACAGAGGTGCATAACATTGTACAAGAGGTAGCTACTAAAACCATCCCAAAAAACAAATGCAAGAAAGCAAAGTGGCTGTCTGATGAGGCTTTAGAAATAGCTGAGGAAAGAAGGAAAACAAAAGCCAAGAGAGAAAGGGAAAAATATACCCAACTGAATGCAAATTTCCAGAGAATAGCAAAGAGAGATAAGGAGGCTTTCTTAAAAGAACAAAGAAATAGAGGAAAACAACAGAGTAGGAAAGACTAGAGAGGTCTTCAAGAAAATCAGAGATATCCAGGGAACATTTTGTGCAAAGGTGAGCAAGATGAAGGACAAAAATGGTAAGGACCTAACAGAGGCAGAAGAATTAAGAAGAGATGGCAAGAATACATAGAAGGCCAATACAGGAAAGATCTAAATGTCTGTGATAACCATGGTGGTGCAATCACTGACCTAGATCCAGACATCCTGGATCTGAAGTCAAGTGGGCCTTAGGAAACATTAACAACAAAGCTAACAGGTGATGATATTCCAGCTGAACTATTTAAAATCCTAACTGATGCTGTTAAAGTGCTGCACTCAATATGTCAGCAACTTTGGAAAACTCAGCAGTGGCCACAGGATTGGAAAATATCAGTTTATGTTCCAATCAGTGTTCAATGAAATTGTGCTCACTTCACATGCTAGCAAGGTTATGCTCAAAATACTACAAGCTAGGCTTCAGTAGTATGTGAACCAAGAACTATCAGAAGTACAAATTGGGATTTGAAGAGGCAGAGGAACTAGAGATCAAATTGCGAACATTCGCTAGATAATGGAAAAAGTGAGGGAATTCCAGAAAAACATCTACTTCCGCTTCATTGACTACGCTAAAGCCTTTGACTGTGTGGATCACAACCAAATGTGGCAATTCTAAAAGAGATGGGAGTACCAGACCACCTTACCTGTCTCCTGAGAAACTTGTATGCTGGTCAAGAAGCAACA
>JANHZU010001517.1:100657-114097 GCA_032468055.1 Acrochordus granulatus | reverse complement strand
CAGGCATCTGGATTGGATTTTTCAAGTAGAAGACGTTTCACCTTTTATCCAAAAGGCTTTCTCAAGAAAAGAAAAATCCAATCCAGATGCCTGTTTTTTAAACTTTTGTTGCGATTAAAATAGGAACTGATCTAAAACTGGAGCAAGAATTCTCTCTATAGGATGAAACAGGGAAGCGTGAGTCAACATGCACTGATAATTGATGGTAAATTTATAATTGCACCAGGCAGGTGGAAAGTATTCTGTCACAGAATGTTCTGACCTCATAACAGAGCATTCTAAATGGTCCAAAAAAAGCCCAGCTTTGAAATTAAGCTTTTCTGGCCTCAGAATTGTTTCAGGATTCTTCCTACTTCAAGATCAAAATATTTGAAGATCCGAACCTTCTGTGTTAGCATACTGTATTTTGTATACCCCTGATATGCAGCACTAAGATGTCTTCTATTCATCAGTAGTTTCACACTATACAAACAGCAGAAGAAAATAACAGAGGTTGGCAGCATGACTCAAAGCATCTGTAATTAGTGGTAGTCCTTCATTCAATCTGGCATGGGCTTTGGTCAACATTCTCACAGTGGCAACAGTGGACCAGCCACTTTCTCGCAACTGGACTTCGGAGTTGTCTTCACTGGGGTTGTGATGTCCAACTTCATGGAGGGAAAGCACTGTTTCTTTCTCATGGATCTTCCTTTGCTTTGAGTTGATTTTTCAGCTGAGCACTGAAACTGATGTGGTGCCAGAATCACATAGTTCTGTTTTTCAGGAACATACAGTCAGATGTGGTAGGTTGCTGTTTATGGTCCTCCTCTTTCACTCCTAGTAGATGTCTACTTCCTTGCTTGCTTTATTTTTGTTCAAACTACTGAGCAAGACAGCAGCAGCAGCTTGGCATGTGCCTTCTGTGAGGATTTGAAAATATGAATCTTATTTGCATCTCTGTTAGATTTCTCTGTTTCATGAAAATGATAAATATTCTGGCTGTGTTGTTATGGCTTATGGTCAAACTCACACGTGCATAACCTGTTGAGGCATGTGGATCTTGTAAACCCCCATGGTTTCTACTTGGGTTTTCCAGATCAGTGCCTAGAGTCAACAGATGCATAGTCTGGTTAATAACAACCAGGAAATAGTTCAAGATACTCAAAAATCATTTTCTGCCAAACACTGGGGTGCCACAGGTTCTTTGGACTATATAGAGATCCGGTGAGTTTAAAGTAATAGCAAAACTTGCTCTTTTTACATGCACATGCACACCCTTCTCAGTTAGGCTGCCAGGTACTGACTAGAGGAGAGGAGCTGCCAAGTCTGTATCCAAAGACAACCCCTTTTATTCCCAATGGTTCTTACAATGTTCATTACCTGGGATTGAGTTTCTTTGCTCAGACCCAACTTCTTTTGTTTGGTTCAGGTGATAGGTGTTTCCTTAACAACTTGTTTTTGTCTTATCCACCTCTCCAAGGAATCTTTTAGACATGATTCCTGGCTTTCTGTCCTCTCTGTTTAAGCGTCTGCTTCCTCTTTAGTTATGACAGCTTCAGCCTAGTCTCCCAGTGTACCCAGCCATTCATCTTGATTTGCCATTGTTGAATAAAGTTGGCCTGATAATAACAAGTGATAATACCATATCACAGAGGGAGGGCAGAGTTCCTCACCTCTCTTACTTCAGTGTTCTTCCCAAAGGGGAACTGTGTTCAGTTGGACTTAAGCAAAATACACTAAGAGGGAATGGCAACTGAAGACAAAAAAGAGATAAAGAGGCACCTATCTATCATATGTAAAGTTAGAGTCTCCAAAACCAAAAGAATTACATACATTATATACATACATACATAAGAATGAAGAGGTTTGTGAGAAAGATTGCTTTCTGAGATATTTCAAAAGTCATGGAGAATAAGCACAGTGTAAGAGGATTGAAGAAAGGCAGATGTTCCTGTCTTCATAAATGGAAAATGAGTATCCAAGCCCTGATCTTTGATAGCCATGTGGAAGTGATGGACATTTTGTACTCCAACAAAGCACTCAACAGTCTGCTATGAAATCCTAGGAGGGAACGTGGTGGACTGTGGCTGAACTGTGCTATCTATATAGTAGTTAAGTGGTTGTACCCCTGAAGTGCACATCGGTGCTCTGTGTCAAGTTGGAACATGTTGTCAGTTGGCCTTATGCAAGACTCTGCTCTAGGTCAAGGTTGTTACAAATGACTTGGATGAGAGGTTAGACAACATAACAAATTTGTGGATGTCACAAGAATAGTATAATGGCATGTGGGAAACAGAAGGAAGAGTCATAGATGGGACAATGAGCATATAAAAAAATTCTAAGCTCATAGAAGCGGGGGAGGTATGGAAAATTTTTCAGAAGAGACCCTCTTTATAAGTGAGCAAAAGGAAAGGAACAGAGAAATATTTTCAGTCTTGCAAGATTCTGTTAATGTAACCTTAGATAAAGACATAGCTAGTTCTGTTGTGCTTCTTGTCTGGACTACCTTACAGGGCTAACATACAAGGAGGATAGCAAAACTAACAAAGACCTTCGACTTTATTTATCAAGATTCCTGAGGAATTCAGCAGGGTGAAACAATGGGCAGAAACCAATAAGATGCATTTCAGCAACGTGAAATATGAAGCCTTTGAGTAATAAAAATCAAAGCTATGAGTATAAGAAAGGGGAGACATGGGAGCCATTTTCTAGTGTTCGAATATAGAGGACAGGGCATAGTTATTCAAAGTTCTTCCTGAATACAGGACCAGAAACGAGTTTAAATCACAAGGAAGCAGATTTTGCTTGGACATCAGTAAAACATTTTTGATAGTAAGAGCAGGCCAACAATAGAAAACACTATCTCAGTTGAGAGTTGCTGAAAGCAAGATGGGTGGCATATAAATGTAATAACTAGGAGGAAGAGGTGAGAAGTTATGCAGACATTTGGTCAGGGTAACAACAGCACTTTGTAGCAGCTGGAGGAAAAGGAGGATAGGGAAGTATGCATGCATGCGGGAGAAAGAGAGGAAAGCATAAGGGTACATGAGTAAAGCTGAGAAGGATTTTGTGCACCATTTCCATCCATTCACTGAACAAATCTGAGTTCACTAATCAACAAAACGGACAAATTGCTCCTCATAAATCAGACAAATGCTGATTTCATAAGTTTGCAGCACTTTGCTTCACAAAAACCTGGCTCAGCGAGGCTGTTTGGAATATAGCAATACAGAATCTGGGATTTCATATTCACAGAGTAGACCGGGTGATAGAGACATCTAGAAAAAAGAGGAGTGGCATCTGTTTTTATATAAATAAACAGTGGTGTAAAGATGTCACAATGCTAGAGAAAATTTGCAACGTGGACTTAGAGACATTATTCATCAACTGTAAACCATATTATTCTCCATGGAAGTTTGCCTCCTTCATTCTGGTTGCGGTATATATTCCCCCACAAGCTTCTCTTGGTGGGTGCTGCAGAACCTAGCTGACCTTATAATTCACACAGAACACAAATATCCAGACTTTTATTATCTTAGGAGATTTTAACAGAGTAAATCTCATCCATGAACTCCCAGACGTAGACAGCATGTGAGCTGCCCCACTAGAGACAAAAATACACTGGATTATGGCTATAAAATGTGCTTATTACTTGGTTCCCCATGCATCCACTGGCCTCTCCAGTCACTGTATGATCCACCTCATCCCCACCTACAGGCAAAAACTTAATACTGCAAAGTGTATGGTCAAAAACAGAGAAGAGGTGGTCAGAGGAGGCAAAATTAAAGTTGCAGGTATGCTTTGATAACACAGACTGGTCTGTCTTTGAACTGTTTCAGCAAACTTGGATGAACTTACTGACACTATGGCATCATACATTAGTTTTTGCAAAGATACGTGTCTCTTCTACCAAAACCTTGCACACATACAACAACAAGCCCTGGTTTATAGCAAAACTCAAGTAGCTTTCTTGTCACAAAGAAGAAACCTAAAGAAAGAGGAGAGAATATTGTATAACCAGGGGTCAGAAATACACTAACTAGAGAGATCAAGACAGCAAAATTTTCAGGAATTACTCTGAAAAGCTGAAAAATCAACCTTCAGCAAATAATCCTGCTTCTGTGTGGAGAAGCCTACAGAACATCACTGGCTACAGGAGTCCATCACTTTCTGTTGAGGAAAGCCATCAACTAGCAGATGACCTGAATGTGTTCTGCTGCAGGTTTGAGAAGCAACCACCATTACCTACCATTAATAACCCCACCTCGGTCACATTAACCAATATTTCCTCTACAACCACATCCATCCCTCCTCCTGGGCCCTCAACCCCTCCTGGACTCCCTCTAGTAATTCTGGAAAAAGTTGTCTGGAGTCTCCTTCAAAACAAAAAATCAGAAAAGCACCCAGGCCAGATGTCTGCTTGAAAACCTGTGCTGCACAATTGGCCCCTATCTTCACACAGATTGTTAATAGTCAGTGGAGCTGTGCTATGTTCCTTATGGTTTTAAATGTTCTACCATCATCCTAGTTCCAAAAAAAGTCTCCATCGGTGAGCTGAATGATTACAGACCCATCGCTTTAACATCTGTAATCATGAAGACCTTTGACAGGCTGGTGCTGGCCCATCTGAAAGTCATCAAAAATCTGTTGTTGGACCCTCTGCAGTTTGCCTATCTGGCAAACAGGTTAGCAGATGATGCTTTCAGTATGACACTGCATTATATCCTGCAACTTCTTGATTTATGCACAAGTCCTTTTTCTGGACTTCAGTTCAGTGTTCAACACTCATCCCAGCCATTCTTCACTATAAACTGATCGGCTCACAGTGCCCACCCATACCAGTAAGTGGATAACCAGCTTCTTGACAGTCAGGAAGCAGCAGGTGAGGCTAGGGAAAATTACATCTAGTACTCGATCAATCAGTACTGGTGCTCCTCATGATTATGTGCTCTTTCCGCTTTTTTCCCTCTCCACCAATGATGACCCCTCTGTCAACATTCTGAAGTTTGCAGGTGACATAATGATCATTGGACTCATTAGAGATGGTGATGAGTCTGCATACAGATGGGAGGTTGAATAGCTGGCCCTGTGGAGTTGTCAAAACAACTTGGAGCTGAATATGCTCAAGACTCTGGAGATGACAGTAGATTTTAAGAAGAGTCCTCCTATTTCACCCCCTCTTACCATACTCAGCAAGATGATATAAGCAGTACAGTCCTTCAGGTTCCTGGGCTCTATAATCTCCCAAGGCTTGAAATGGACAGCTGACATTCGCACCATTATTGAGAAGGCACATCAGAGGATGTACTTCCTGCGTCAGTTCAAGAAGATCAACCTGTCTCAAGAGCTGCTGATGCAGTTCTACAGAAGAATCACTGAATCTGTCCTTTGTACCTCCATAACTGTCTAGTTTGGTGCAACAACCATGCAGGACAGATGCAAACTCCAACATATAATCAAGATCGCAGAAAGAATAATTGCAACTAACCTGCCCTCCATAAAAGACCTGAATACTGAGGGGTTCAAGGAAAGGGCAAAGAGGAAATCTGCAGACCCCTCTCACCTTGGACACAACTTGTCTAAACCTCCTTCTGGATGGTGCTATAGGGTATTGCATACCAAAACAATCAGATACAGGGACAGTTTTTTCTGCAGGGACAGTTTTTTCCCCTTGCCTTCATTCGGCTGAATACTTGACTCATTCTATATGACAGTGCGAAGAATTCTAAACCCAGAAATTCCATCTAAGGTGTATACATACTTATCAATAGATCGTGGTTCTAATTTTATACTGTATTCTTTTTCTCCTGGGTGCATAATTTGGATGCACACTTTACTGTTGAATACATAATTTTGTTTATTTATGTTATTATTTTATTTACTGTTGTCTTGAATACTGTTGTATACAGAGAGCTGCTGTACCGGAGTCAAATTCCTTGCGTGTCTAATCATGCTTGGTCAAAAAGAATATCTGAATCTAAATAAATAAAAACTTTCTTTCCCTAGGGGTGCTTGAACAGAGGCTGGATAGCTCTCAGAGATGCCATGGTTGTGGATATCTGGAAGGGAGTGGACTAGATATTCCCCAAGTTTCTATCCAATCCTTGCATTTTTAGACTTCATGAGTCTGTCCCTCAAAGTTTTGTAATTCATCCTCTGTTCCTTAAAGTATGTAAATTTTTTCTTGGTAATCATCCTTTCAAGGGAGCAGTCAGCCCATATTTGGTCTTAGGATAACTGTTTCTTTTTGACCTGTGCCTGATGCTATGTGATGGGAGAGAAGGTGCAAGGAATTAATTGCCATTCACCAGAACAATGAAGAACTAAAATATTACTGTTTTACTTACCAGTCTGTGCACAAAATACTAAGGCCAGCTTGATTCTGAGATAATAAGTAGGTTGCAGGTTCAAAGTAAAAAATAACCTTATGGCTGATCTGCGATTGTTCTCTTGTAGATTTGATTATGACCACAGTTGAAGAAGAGTCTGACACAGTGACAGTAGAAACCGTGAATTCCGTGACTCTGACGCAAGATACTCAAGGCAACCTTATTCTCCACTGCCCTCAGGATGGTATAGAACACCTGTTATTTGACTGTATGCTTTCTCCATATTATTTTAAATTACAGTTACTCCACAGATCAAAATAATGGGCTTGGGTGCAAGACAGGGAGCAAATTGTTGTAATACAATTTGGTGGAAAGACAGTTTGTAATGTCATGTTTTTGCTGGGAATAATATAGCTTTCTAAAGAAATTTCAGCATTCTCCCAGAAAGAAATCTGGGAGTCTGGGAGTCTGCAATGGATGAGTTAAGATTTGCATTTCTTTAAGACATCCATTTCACTTCCTGAGCCTCACTTCTCAAAATAGACTATGATGACACTGCTGAAACATGAAAATGGTACAAAACTTCAAACCAGACCAGACATTTCTTTTTAAAAATAATTTTTGCATCTCCAGAAGTTGTCTTGCACCACTTCACGCTTTCTTAAGTTGCTTGAGACTGAAATCACACATGAGAGGATTAGACTAGATCAGCTGCACACAATTGCAATTAATTGCACACTATGTTTGATGACTTATATTGGAATTACGCACACCAATACACTAAAACAATAAATAGTTCCTTATTGGTTTGGTTATTGCAACTAATGACTCTTAAACCATTATACTTTAATATATATGAAAATAGGATTAACAAAAGCTTAATAGTATGGTGGGAAAATATATTAGGACTGTAGGCTTTAAAAAGAAGAAGAAGAAATTAGGCAACTCAGTCTTTAGAGGCATGATATTGTGGCACCTGAGAGTTGGTCAGAACTTTTGGCATGCTTTTCCTCCTATTTTTCCCCTACTTTATGCCTTATTATTTTTTCTTTTAAATAAAGAATCACACCATAAAATTTTAGTCTCTGGAAATTGAAAAAAAGAGCCTGAGAAACTTCAAACAGGCCATGGATTACTCACTCTGGAGCAACAGCTAAAATGTGACTATTTTTCAGGAAGTGTCTGACTCCAAAGATTTTAACAAAACTGGCATTTGTCAATAACTACATTTTTCCATAGAATTTGCAGTGGAGTGTTACAGAGTGTCCTTGAATGACCTGTAATAAGCAGTTCAGCAAGAAATAATGCCAAACAGGTTTTCCTTATGAGTTTCATGGCTACTGTTCTCCTTTTTACATGTGTATTTAGAGGCGGATGAAATAGACTCTGAAGACAGCATCGAACCTCCGCCTAAAAGGCTTTGCTTATCATCAGAAGATGATCAGAGTATTGATGGCAGCACTCCTTGCATTTCTGTTGTTACAGTTCCAAGTAAGTTGTTCTTTCTAAGTATGTGCAGATGCAGCTAAGGGGAGGGAGGGGAACTGCAAAAGTAAAACCATACATTTGGACCAGGAGGGTTTGTGGAAATGTGTGGCAAGTTAATTTTTATTTGGCCAGTATTCCTTACCCCAATCTTTAAACATACCTAAAGAAAGCTAAAGATAGCAAAATAGAAATAGAAAGGCATCATAACTCACTGAACCATATTAATTTTAGATGGTAGCTATTATGCATATGTGAAATGTATATTACAACAGACATAAAAGTCCTGTACACACTTCATGTGTTTTTCAGTTTCAGAGAGTGATCAGAGCTTTGAGGTGACTATGACTGCGACTACAGAGGTAGCTGACAATGAGGTTAACGAAGGAACGGTTACTCAAATTCAGGTATGGTTCAGTTCTAGAAGTGTTTAACACATTCTTAGGGCATGCCTGTGTAGGATTTGAAAAACTAAAAAATAGGGTTGCCTTCAGAGGAATGGGTTTATTCTTCAGGGAACTGAAGATTACACATCTTAAAATTGTTGAGGTTGAAGAACATTGGTTGAAAGGTCTCCTCTCCTATTTCCCTCTCTCAGATTCTTCAGAATGAACAACTGGATGAAATCTCTTCTCTAGCCAACGAGGAAGTGTCTGCAGTCAGTCAGGCCTGGTTTACAACCAAAGAGGATAAGGATTGTTTAACAAACAAAGGCAAGTTTAGATTTTTCATTGTGTAGGACATATTTGTATCTTCTATAGCAAGGGGATCCAACCTTAACAACTTCAGGATGAGTGGATTTCAACTTCCATAATTCTGGAAGTAGAGGTCCACACATCTTAAGGTTACCAAGGTTGGACACTCCTGTTCTACAGGATGAATACTTGTGAATATTTGATGTATGATAGAAAAATACAACATTATTTGAATGAAATTAATATATTTATTGAAATAATTTGAGGAAAATATGCTAGCTTTTTTTTAACAATCAGAGCCAGTGAATGTTATAGATTGTATTTTATTGGCTTCTTTGTCATTCCAGCCTTTATATTTTTTTCATGTCTAGAAATAATAGAAACTCTTCATTTACAATTTTAGGCATTATCAGTGTTAAACATTTGTATACATATACTATTTAATTTGTTATGTATATAAAAATATAACTTATAAGTGCTTGCTGAACTGTGTGCCCAGATTTAAAGCCATTTTGCATTATACTCACTTGGAAAAGCCTTGAAAAAATTATACCATAATTTAATTATCATACCTTATTTATATTTAAACCACCCATAATTATCATTCTCTGTCAGATTATATTAAAAATGATGCTGGAGTGGCTCCAATAAATTATTAAAATGTATTAGCTTGCTTAATGAAGGATCTAAAATAAACCCTCTCTGTTCCTCTGACCTAATTGTTCACCATAACTTAAGTACTAGTAGGATGTCTTTGTGTGACAGATTGTTCTCCATTTTTAAGGTCATAAGTGGAAACAGGGAATGTGGTCGAAGGAAGAAATTGAGATTTTGATGAGTAACATTGAGCGTTATTTGAAGGTTTGTGTCATCAATATGCCTCCTAGTTTCAGAAGTTGGTCTCTTCTGTCTGATGGGTTTCAACACTTTTCAGCAGCGGGATTCCCTTTGCGCTGGAGGATTTTCCATGCTCTCTGCTATAGCCCCCCAGCTTCCTGAAAACTTACTGCTGAGTATTGGCAAGCACCTTTAGCTCCATATGTGGAGAGAACATCCTCTTCACCTGAGTTTACAGGAGCTTATACAACACCGGATCTGGTTAAGCAGCATCCAGGCTGTTAGTTTACCTGTTTAACTAAATGGCAAATGCTACTTTTGTTTAAAATGGGATTGTCTGTCCTACTTACAGCCTTAATTCAAGGACTCAGTAGTTGACAATGAATCCAATTAATTTTAAATGAGGACTTCCTGAACCTCAGCTTGAGCCTGATTGCTGATTCAACCTTTTCTTGAAAGTACATAAGAATGCCATTCCATCCAATTCATTAAGCAGCTTGTCTTCCTCCCATACAGAGAGGACTATAAAGAACATTTTAGCTAGATTTGTTTATAATAGATTTAATTTTATAATTAAAACAAAAAGATTACCAGTTCAAATGTCCTTGTTTTAACTTGTAAAATCTATTAAAATAATTTCATTTCTCCCATTTTTGATTTCAAGTGAAATTAAATTTGTACCTTTTTTGGTTGCAAGTTGTTATTTTTTTAAAAAGAAAAAACACTGCTGCCTTCTTACTTTAATCTCACATTAAACATATAGTCATTAAAATTATTATATAACCAAGCAAGAATATATGTCTTTGTTATTTAGTAGCCTTCTTAAACATGCATTTAAGAATTGTTTTGTTTTTAATTCTGTTTTTATTATGTTTTTATTGTAAGCCACCGAGAGTCGCTTTGATTTCGGCAGCATATAAATATTAAAATAAATAAATAAATAATAAAATCTTGCCTTATTTCTCCATAAGTGAAATAAGTGAGTTTCAGAAGTAAGGGATTCCACTCTTATTTACCATCATGAACAGTAGCTGGCTGAGACGGATTAGAATTTCAATTGTCCACTTCATTTTGGGGAGGCTGTCCTGAAAAATCAGTTTTCACTTACTCAGGTGATAGGGAACTTAAATTGTCATTCTTAATGTGACTAGGCACGAGGAATAAAAGATGCCACTGAGATCATCTTTGAGATGTCAAAAGATGAAAGGAAAGATTTCTACAGGACCATTGCATGGGGTTTGAACCGGCCTCTCTTTGCTGTTTATAGACGAGTCCTTCGCATGTATGATGATCGAAACCATGTTGGCAAGTACGAAACTTCCTAATGTTTGATCTGAATGGTAGGATTTTGAGTGGTGAATAGCTTAATACTGAGGCAACATGTTCTAGCTTGAAGAGCAGAGACCTATAATGTTGCAAAGTGATGATGAAATAATTGACCAAAAAACTTGCTGTGGTTCAAAATCCCCAACATTAATAAATAGAGTGAATCTCCAACTGAGATCTTCACTCCCCATAGGACCTCATCAGGTTATTGATAAGACAAAGCATTTGGGAATCAGAGATATTTTCTCATGTACTAAAATTCACCTGAAGATCTTGAGTAGATTCAGATTTAACTTCTGCCCATTTCGGGTAATAAATATCCTGAGCATCAATCCAGATGAGGTGGAGGAGACGTCTGTTGGTGCTGATTCCATATGGATGAATAACATTTAATGTACTTTTAAGAAGATTATTTCTTCTAAAAAAAAGGTATGTGTAATATATTGGCTTTGGCTGAAAAGTTTGGCTTGAGGCGGTGAAGAACTGATCGTTGGTTTCCTACTGTAGTGACAAGGAGCAAATTACAGTTTCCTTTCCTGGTGATCCTAATTAAAATCATGATTTCCCACTATGGAAACTAGCATATTGTGTGCAAGATGATAAAGAATGGGAGAACTCATGGCTTCCCTTTTGTTCCAAGCGTCTCCCAAGAGTATGAACAAGATTATCTTGTATAATAAGTATATGTTTATACCTTCATTAAATATGCTGTTTGCATGCTTAACAGGTATACTCCTGAAGAAATTGAGAAGCTCAGAGAGTAAGTTTTATTTTAATCACATTTAGCCAAAAATGCATATCCCATTCTAGAAGCTTGGTTTAATGTTTGATGGACAGATGAAGATTCATGAATTGATATTCAAGAGAGAAAAGAAGCATCAAATGAGTTGTATGACTTAAGTGTTCTCCAAAAGTCTCTGCATTTGCATAGGATATCAGGGGAGACCTTTCAGCTTTGACTGCGGCAAATAACTTGATTAAAAAGGCTTTGCTAAGTCAGTGCTCTATGTCATGTGTCACAGCCAGCCTTAGTTGCCAGAATGCTACAGAAAGACCAAGATGTCTAAAGTTCAGAGACCTGTTTGATATTGGCTGTATAAATGCCAAAAAGCTCTCATATAATGCATGTCAAGGATTCAGAGAACAGCCATCATCCTCATATATCTAAGAAAGCAATACAGATAATTGCTCAAAAGTGGAAAAGAGGGAGGTTACAAGGATGCCCTGAGAGTAGCTGATTACTGTGGCTCAGTCTAAAACTTCAGCATTATTATTATTATTTGGCATCCCATTGTATCTCCCTCCAAAAGTTGCCTCAATATGATTGCCTCACTCCTGTGGGAGGAATTCTGGCAGGAACTACAGAAAACAGATAGAGAAGCCACTCCTATGTTAAATCTCAATGTGGAGTCACCTCCTTCCCCCAAGGGGTCAAAGTGATCTGTTCTATGTCAGAAATGTTCAAGCTTTTTCAGGGTCAAAACTAAGTCAAATAATAATCCCAGAGCCTTTGATCAAGAAGCAAAGCTGCACTGATAGAAAATGGGCTGCATTCGAATTTGTTTGTTGGTTTATTGCCCTTAATTTTTTGTGGAACCCATCAAATTCTTACAGAATCTTAGGATTCTGCAGAAGATACATTGAAAAAACCCTGCTCTATTTGATTCCATATAGTCCAGTTAGACAATTCAGAAATTATCCATCACTATAGGGTTCAGCAATGGTTTCTTAAGGACAGAGGTTGACTAACATGTCCTTAAGTGCAGATCCTCCCTCAAGAATGAATTCAATTGAGTTGCTTTGCCTGGTGTCAGGTCCAACGCAGGCTTAACTAATTGATGGGATTAGTAGCCATAGCTTGAGAGTGATGTGGAATACCGATACTCTTGATACATGTAATACTCCTATTTAGTTAGAATATAGAATACTCTTGTTATGAAATATCTCTCAGAATGGAACTTTCTTATCTTGCTTTTTATTCCCAGAAAAGCAGATGCTGCTTCTTTGAATGTACCATGACTGATTGGAAATAATTTCTTGTTCTTTGCAAGAAACTGAACCTCCTGTTGGAGTTCCAGCGAGCTGGTACAAAAGAGGCCTTGCCTCCAGTATCATATTCCAATTTCCAATGCTCTTTGTGGATCCATAAGAGCAATTAATTTTATGCATGGCTTGTCCCATTCAGTTGAGAGATGGGATTGAATACAAGTTAACTGTATGCCAAAGGATAGAATTATTCTGACCGAAACTGCCTATTTTGATTCACAGTTATGAGTATTGTCAGGACAGTTTAAATCTTAGAAAAGAATCACAATGTACTAATTTGAGCAGCAAAAGTGAAAGTCAATTATAGATTTTATATTTTAACAGTTTCCCTGCATTCCTGATTGTTAGAAAGTGGTGCAACTACTTGGTGGGATCCTTATCCCAATCTTTCTAAAAAGAACCCTCAACTCCAAGTAAGCTTTTGTACTGTTCAGGATACTATATTGTATTTATAGAAAACAACATTTTGGAATATTATCTTACCTTTTTGCTCCTATTCCCATCAATGTATATTTTTTCACTGTGCAACAACTGATCTTCGTAGTCCTGATGAACAAAACTAATAGCTTTTTCCTTTAGATTAAGAATAAAGCACGGTAATGACTGGGCAACAATAGGAGCTGCTCTTGGTCGGAGTGCTTCATCTGTAAAAGACCGATGCAGGCTGATGAAGGACACTTGCAACACAGGTACAATTATTAAAATAACTGCCAAAGAAAATCATGTTATGCCTGTACACTGCC
>JANHZU010001517.1:59523-70767 GCA_032468055.1 Acrochordus granulatus | reverse complement strand
GCTGTAAGTATTTTCTCTTCTGCAGATAAGTCAATGTGGGAGGAGGGAGCAAGTAGCAACTAAGGGTTTAACATTTTTAAGTAACCACTGCAACCATTGAGGTAAGTTCTGTTAGTATACAATACAGTTAGGTTTCTTAGTGTACATATTCACAGTTGATTGTAAGCACTTATACCCATCAAGTCTGGTAAATGCACTTTGCACTACTCTTGTGTAGTAATAAACATCACTCATTAGCTGCGTGTGCGTGATTTATCCATTTTCACTGCTGACACTGCTATCAGCATGTAAAAAGCTAGTTTGGTCTACTTAGTAGAAATTTGAGGTTTAATGATATTTAACAGAAAGAGTAGCATGGAAAAGGAATCCGACTTTTTAAAATTTGTTTCATTCTATTATAAATCATGTTCCAAAACTGTTTGGGCTTTACAATGTTATTTCCAAAAATACACAAATGGTCCAACCTAATCATTTCCAACAGTTTTTAGAAAATGAATTAATTTAAGCAGACAAGACTGGAGTGATTTACTATCAGTGCAACACCTCATCTGTTTTCTGTTAAGTGGTGATATTCAGATGTAACTTACAGTGAATATTTTTTATTCCACTTAAATTCCCATTGTTGTATATCACTTTGTTCTATCTATAATTTTCATCTATTTAATCATACAATACTTAACTTAATCAATTTCTATCCACATTTCACCAACTTACAAATAAGACCCACCATGATCCAAGGATTGATGTGTGATAAAGTTTTAAAATTCAGTCAGATCCAGCCTTGATTTTGTAATTCCTTCAGAACAATGCTTCTTATTTTTGTATTATTTATACTGGAACTGCTCAGGTACTTCTGGCCAATCTGAACAGAGTCTTAAAAGATTTCATCATTGTTTTATTGATAATTACACCTTTATGATTTATTGCTTCTCCATGACCAAATGTGTTTACATTTTCATCTTCTTGAAAATAAATGTTACGCTGTCACCTTTTTCCATATTATGGATATGTAGTGATTGCTTTTAAATGTTTATTCTTTTGAATAAACATTTGAATATTCTTTCAGTTGCAACAATTTTCTTTCTTGTTACTTCCTTTTACAACACTGACTTTTGTACTGTGCTACATTCTGTATAGCATTGTCAGTAGAGCAATTTCTGATTTAAATCACATTTTAGCAGCAAAAAGTCACTGAAAGGTTCTTGAAACCTGAACCTCTTGAGTTGAAGACCTAAATTCTGTTCCCATCCAACTTCTCTCATGGCTTTTTTTTTTTGTGAGAAAATCCTTGTATACTTAGCTTCTCAAGTATTATTTCCCTTGCATGGAGAACATTGTTCAGTCAAGTTATTCTTTTGAAGTCTGGGGGGAATGCTTTTTGTCAAATTGTTAGGGCTCCCGGAGAAAGAAATATGCAGTCTGACAGGAAGGAAAATAAAAATATGAAAGGGTTTCAGGCTTTTCCACATCAGTCAGATAAAAAGCTGCAGTGTTTCCTCTGTTTAACCAACACTTGATAAAGTCTATTTGAGGATCACTCAAGATTAAATTAAGTAATCAGTTTAGATTATTAAATATTTTAATCTGGCAAGGAAAAAAACAAGTTTACAAGAAGTGTTCTCTGCATTCTGGAAAGCTAGGATACCACTAATTTACTGACTCATAAGTTGTATGACAAAACTATTTAATAATATGAATGTCCACACTGTGATGTCCTTTGGCCTGTCCTTCTGCTACACTCCAACTTCTTAAATACTTTATCTTATTCTTTGTTCCAACCCAAAGGAATGTGGGAATCTCTCCCAAACCTGGTCAGAAGAGGGCCAACATTGTTATGGCAGAAGTCAGTAAGCCAAAAATGCTACAATTCCTTCATTTTAAGCTTCCCCATCTCTCCTGGTTGGGCGGCCCAGATAAGACAAGAGAAGAGCTTAAGGAGGTCACCCTTCTGACTCAACATGAACGGCTGCTCTGTTTTTGGTAGAAACCACCATGCAGCTCCAACGTCTAGGGATTCCTATAGATTGGGCTCTGTTCCTTAGCAGAAATATGTGGTGCAGGACACAAAATTAGCAAACCTTAGCAGATCTCACCAAAGTGAAGCCATTGCAATGGCAGGTAAGATAAACCATAAGATACAGGTAAAGAAGAGAATGCACAAGGAGCCCAGACAATGCAAGGATTTGAAACAAGCTCTTTGCATTCAATCTGCTGTCTCTCTACAATTCCTAAAGAAAGAAGCAAGTTACATAGATAGTCAAGGACAGGCCTGTTCCTATGCTAAACCAACCAGTGTTTGTTCCTAACAAGCTAAACAGGAAGATGATGTAATGGTGTCTGTATCCAACCTAATAAAAGCTTGCTTTCTTGCAGACTTTTGTCTTTTCCTCTAAAACAGGCACGCTCAGCCTTGGCAACTTTAATTCTCTTATAGTTGGGCAGCCCTGCTCTAAAAGAACCATCTATAGTTACAGATCAATAAAATGTGAAAGCCCTCTTTAAATGTTGGCTTTTTGCAATTAAATTGGGATAAAGGGGGATGTTTTTCTGACAATACTCACCAATACATTAACCATTAATTCAGAGGTAGGAATTTTATTCACGTAAGCAACAGGTGCGTTACAGAAAGCAGAAGCAACCATAACCTTACCCAGAATCTTTGCAAAACAAACAATCCTACTTATATCTACACAAAAGTTTCACTTTGTGTTCACTTGGGCTTACTTGCCAAGAAAATGTAAGCCTGAGACTCACGTGCCGAAAGTTATTTTTATGCATTTCAGAACCTTCTTTCTGTAATGTCCCCATGGGACATAGCAAGGAGGAGGTAAATAATAGCAAACCGCTTTGTATTTAAAATTTGTTCTTTTCTTAATGGGAGCTGCAGAAATTCAAAGCTAGAGAAAAAAATCTGTGTTAACTGAACAATTTATACTAATTCACAGAAATTAAAAAGAAATCACCCAAACTAAACTGTAGACTAGAAATGCAGGAGGGACCTGAAATGCATGTTTGAAAATATCCACAAAATGGGAAATACTTTTTGTGAACCTAAAGATGTTAGAAGAAAAGTTTTTTTTTCCATGTCCACTGAAATGGAAATGAAATGAAAACAACAAAGACTGAATGAAATGAAAACAACAAAGACTCATGTGAATTTCCCACTGGAAATTCACATGACTCAGTCTCTGAATCAGTGAGATAGGCAGCATAAAATTAAAAAAATAAAATTACCTTCAAGTATTAGTAATCTAGGAAGATAGAAAGGCAACAGTGCTTTTCTGAAAAGGGAAACTGGCACATCACAAATCCTTTGTGCACGGTGTAGCCTTCCTTTTGCACTAGAACTAAAATGGTCCAGTGTGAGATAATTTCTCTTATGCCTTAAAAATATAGAATGATTTGGTCATATTGAAAATCTACATTCCTGTCTTTGTTCAAGCAGCACTGTAGACATTAAAGAATATAATTATGTCATTATAGTAAATCATAGCTGATGAACATCTCTTAAAATGTAGATTTTGTATTGCATCTCAACTGGATTTTTGCCTGCCCTCCAACGTCACACTCAGTCTCTGGAAATTATCATTGTCATATCTACACAGAGATGTACCTAATTCCCAAGTCCAAGTGAATGTGGTGTTTCTTCATCATTCCAACAGTTTCAGTCGTTCCCCAAAAATTATAGTCTGAGGACCTGCAACAGCAAACAATGTCCTCTCTTTGTGGAGAATTCAAAAGTTACGTTTTCCAGAGGAGCCCATGCATATGTTTACCTGGCACTTACCAAGTACGTAGTAATCTTTAAGTGAAATAAAAGCAATTTATTTTTCATTTGGCAAACCAGGTAGCATATGTTGTTAAAAATCAAATTCTGTTTCAGAGGAGAGAAAGAGGAGGGAGAGGAAACTGTATGAGTAGAGGAAACAGATAAATTGCATTCTTCTGGACTTTGGAAATGAATCATCCTTTGTGGCAATGGAGGAGAAAGAGGAGGGGAAGAGGAAGAGGAAGAAAATGTGTAACAGTTGAGATCATAAAATGCATAGCACAGAAGCAAATTAAATTCATAATAGAGCAATTTTTCATCTGGCCACTTTTGGCCAATCTCAACAAACTAAGCAGGGTTGGATCTATGGGAAATGGCATGGCCTCAGGATAGGCTAAGAAGTAAAAAGAAAAAAAATCTGGCAAACGGCAAAGGCATATTGTTGTCCCCAAGTTACATGGATATAAATCATCAGGAATTGAACTTGATATGAAAGGGAATTCATATAGTTGCATCAAGATATTCATCCAAAGAGTTGGCAATTTTGGGTGGTACATAAAATAAAAACACCCAAAGAAAATCACAAAGGCAAATACAAAGAATAAAGACAAATCAATTACCTTCAAATAATCTTTGCTAGGTTTTAATTAGCACCATGTGAATTAATTTCTAAAGCAGAAAACAGACAAGTTACAAACTGTACTTGGAGGTTTGAAACCTTGTAGACAAAGTTAATGAAATAGCTTAAAGAGGATTCTTTCCTCCCCCCTCACTCATTCTTGACTGATTAAAAGAGAAATGATAGGCAGCTCAAACAGTGAATCTAGGGTAGTAATTTCTGAATACTGCCACTGATTTCAACACTGTCAATTATGGAATAAATTGTTAGGATCCTATGGCTTGTATGGGTCAAAATGGCTTAACTGTCATGGAACTTCAGAAACTGTAGTTTTATGAATTCTGTAAGTAAAACCACTCACATTCTTCACCCAATTGGAGTTCCCAAGGTCATTTGGATGAAGTAACCACAATTGGTCAAAAGACAGGCTGTGTGTCTCATTTCCTCATTTGAAATATTCCTTTTGTGAGAATATACTGTGACTGTGAAACTGACAGTGGAAACAACAAAGATCTCTCTTTCTCTTTGCTATACAGAACTATAGCAAAGCCTAATGACTATATTTTCCACTGTTAATTATCATAATTTTAAATAATATTTTAAGAGATGACCAACGTTTTGCTATACCTAAGACTGGCTCAGTGATTATTTGCTATATTTAACACTGATTCAGGAACTTCAGTAGGGGAACATCAGTTTTAAAGAGTTGTACATATGTGGGCATTTTAACTTCCACTTGAGAAACCATTTAAAATGTATATACAGAAACCCAAACTATTATTTAAAAGAACTATTAAACCATTACTGCTCAAATCAAAGCCCGCTGAGATGTGGCTTTGTTAAACCAAGTCAATGCAAACATCAGACTCTGCCTGCTCTCTTAATGCCAACTTGGTCAATTATTTTTATTTTTATAAACAAACAGATGCTCATAGCAAAATTTCCCAACTATTATATTATCTCAGTTCTACTGACAAACAACTGAACTGTAGGAACACTCAATAGTTTATGTTTTGAATAGTTACACAAATATCACCAGTCATACCTTGTTCAACACTTTGGGGATGTTCTGCAGGTAGCTGCCCTTGTTCTTTTTTCTGAAAGATCAGTAGAGATGCAGCAGTTTCAAGAGCAGGAAAAGACATTTACTGGCTGGAAAAGCCACATCTTCAGTATGGAACTTCAAGTTATTATGATTCCATGGGAGAAGCCATGACAGTTAAAAAGATTTGAAATGCAGATACACCTTTCCTTTGTCCTTTGGTAATTGTGATGATTACTTTTCAAATTCCACCATGTATGCATCTGAATTTTCAACGTACCTAATGGCAACAGGATGCTATCATGCCAATGTGATTTAATTCATTAACAGTTATCTATGGAATTCTGCACTTAGTGCAGAGTTCAGAGAGGCATTGTGGCCCTACATCATACCTATGAAATAACTGAATTAAAGTCAGGGATTCTTCTAAGATCATCTGGTGAGGTCAGTGCTGAATGGTGACTCGAAGCTGATTTTCTGGTGTCCAAATTTTAGCATTGTGTTGCTCATCTCTCAGGAAAAAAGCAAGCAGGAGAACATGGCTGCTCCAGGGACCAGCTGAGAGATGATCTACTTGCCTGAACTTGTCAAACACTGCATGGCAGTCCAGTAAGGACAATCCTGCTTTGTATCCTAAACAGATGAGTGAACTTTCTTGTTTGTTCTACATTAGTGGTCTGCTGAAGCAAAAGTACACATGGTATTCCAGATCATGTGAATGTTTCTCAGGGAAATGATAAGGCAGGTGTCAAGGCCATTTGCTTGGGCATTTATTTTCTTTTATTGCCAGGAAAGGAAGACTCTTGTCTTTATATCCCTGACTTTTAAAGGCTGCAAGGTCTAAGGTGCTGATGTCAGCAGGAGGGAAGTGGTTGAATTTTTGACTTTTTTCATCTTGTGAGCTGTGGCCTAGGAAAAGAGGTGTATTCATAGGCATATGAAATCTCTTGGAAATCTAACATGCCTACTTTAAAAAAAAGTAAAGATACCGCACCAGCTTGCCACTGAATTTTGATAGTATGATCCTAAGGATTTCAAGAAATTGCAGCAGCAGCTGGATCGGCTGTAGAAACTACTTCCTATATTGTGGCAAAGAAAACCATATGGACCTGTAATCCCCAGATCACAAGTGGAGGATGTCTTTGCCTTTATTTGAGGCTTCTTTTAAGGAACTGCTGCATTTCTCTGGGTGAGTTGCCAATGTTAGTTACTTCAGCCTTGGCTGGACTGCAAAAAGGTCTTACCAATTCAGGACAGAGCCATACTGTTCTGCATCGGGAGCAAAACCAGACCTATATCCAGAGTATAGGATGGAATAGGATGGAAATAAATTTTCTGAACTGTAAAAGAAGAGCTCTTGGGGATTGCGCGTTTTGGACTGTGTTTGATCCAGTCTTGTCAAACAAATAGTTCTCAGACTAAATTGAATCTTATTACTGAGCATATATTTTGACTATATAATGCAAGTAGATTACTGTCCCCTCTGGTGGAAAGATAACATCATTCCGTGCGCATCGGCATATAGTCATGCCAGCCACATGACCACAGAAGTGTTTTTGGACAATGCTGGCTTTTTAGCTATGAAACAGAGACGAGCACTGACTGGACAGGGAAAACCTTTATTTTTTTAGTACAGTATATTAGTTTAACAATATTTGATATATTGTGGGTTTAGTTGGAATTATTTTTCTATTCTATTATTACAACATTAGATATGAGATTCTTTGAGCTCCATGCTTCAAATTTAAAGTGAGGGTGAGTACAATAGTCCATACATTCAGTTTCTGATCTGCTGAGCCCCAAACAGGATGAAACCAGTCACATTCTATCTTATTATTTGCTGTCTTTATCCTAAATCTCTATTGAGAATTGTTTATATTGATAATTGTATTAGGAAATATCTCACATTATTATATCATTTCATTGTGATTCTGGTTTATATTGTTTGTATGTTGATTTCCTGGTATGATGCTTAGTTGTAAGGACATACTAAATAAAATTATAGTACTGTACACATTTAGCAATGCAGTTTCAAAACACATTTTAAAAGAATCATGGTCATTTTTGTGCTACATATTTTTACTTCAAAAAATAAGCAAATATTCACTGAAACATACCTTCTCAGTCCCCATTTCAGATTCAGATTCAAATATTTACTGGCCAAGCATGGCTAGACACACAAGGAATTTGACCCTGGTGCAGCAGCTCTCAGTGTACTTGCAAGACAACAGTACATAAATTAGGAACATAAACAAATAAGTTAAATTTTGAATTCAACAGTAAAATGTGTATCCAAAATGTGCAACCAGTAGAAAGGAAATACAGGAAAGTGTAGAATTAGAACCAAAATCTATTGATATGTATACACATTAGACAGAACTTCTGGGTTAATTTAGAATTCCTTGCACTATAGGAATCACTATGTCCGGCCCATAGCATGAGTGTTCAGCTAAATGACAGCACAAAGGAAAAAACTGTCCCTGTGTCTGTTTGTTTTGATAAGCAATACCTTCTAGTGCAGTCTAGAGAGAAGAGGTTCAAACAATGTATGTCTAGGGTGAGAGGGGTCTGCAGCTATCTTCTCCGCCCTTCTCTTGACCCTTTCAATGTACAGGTCCTCCAAGGAGGGCAAGCTAGCTGCAATTATTCTTTCTGCGATCTTGACTATACGGTGGGGTCTATACCTGTCCTGCATGGTTGCTGCATCGAACCAGAGAGTTATAGAGGTACAAAGGGCAGACTTAATGATGCCTCTGAAGTACTGTATCAGCAACTCTTGACAAAGGTTGAACTTCTTGAGCTGGCACGGGAAGTACTTCCTCTGATGCGCCTTCTCAACGATGCTGCTAATGTTAGCTGTCCATTTCAAGCCTTGGGAGATTATAGAGGCCAGAAACTTGAAGGACTGTACTGCTGATACCACGTTGCTGAGTATGGTAAGAGGGGTGAAATAAGAGGACTCTTCCTAACATCCAGTCATCTCCACAGATTTGAGCACATTCAGCTCCAAGTTGTTTTGACTGCTCTGCGGGGCCAGCTGTTCAACCTCCCATCTGTACTCACTCATCACCATCTCAAATGAGTCCAATGACTGTTGTATCGTCTGTGAATTTCAGAACTTTAACAGGGGGTCTCCAGAGATGCAGTCATTGGTGTAGAGGGAAGAGAGTAGTGGAGAGAGCACACAGCCCCGAGGAGGACCAGTACTGATTGTCCGAGTACGGGATGTAATTTTCCCTAGCCTCGCCTGCTGCTTCCTTCCTGTCAGGAAGCTGGTTGTCCACTTAAGGTATGGGCAGGCACAGTGAGCTGGGTCAGTTTGTAGTGAAGAATGTCTGGGATGATGGTTTGAACTGCTGAGCTGAAGTCCACAAAAAGAACTTGTGCATTGGTTTGGGGAGTCAAGATTTGTAGGGTATAATACAATGTCATATTGACAGCATCTTCTGTTGACCTGTTTGCTCAATTGGCAAACTGTAAAATGACCAACAGCAGATCTGTGATGGCTTTCAGCAAATCCCAGGCTAGACTGGAAGATTTAAGAAACATTGTAGAAAAGATGATGACAAAATATTTCCGTACTGTTGTCAACAAAATGACACGGCTGTGTTCAGATAATCATAAGGAATTTAGCTTGATTTAGAGGGAGTCTTTTTGTTTAACTAAAAGCTTAACCAGGAACTGTTCCACATATTTCTTTGTTCTGTGAGCTGCATTGGTTGCCAGTCTGCTTCCGGGTGCAATTCAACATGTTGGTCCTGACCTATAAAGCCCTTCACAGAATGGGACCAGCTTACCTGAGGAATCATGTCACCCCAATGGGGAGCTCCCTGTCTCACCAGAACTGGCAGAAAAGACCTCCTCTAGATCCCATCAGCCAAAGAATTTAGGCTGGCGGGGTCAAGGAGAGGAGCCTTCTCTGCTGTGGCACCTGTGCTGTGGAACATCTTGCCCCTTGAGGTGGGGTCTGTCCCCACCCTTATGGCCTTCTGGAAGACCCTCAAGACCTGGCTCTGCCAATTGGCATGGGGCTCTAATGGGGACTCATCATGATGGAGGTGGTTGGTAGATTAGTAGACGCCTCTGCTCCCCATATATATGTTTTTATATCTTTTAGCTACTTTCCTCCCAGTTTGGTTGGTTTTTTTGTTTTAATGGTTTTATGGATTTTATTGGTTTTTATTGTCCATTGTTTTATTGTAAACTGCTGAGAGTTATTTGATTTTGGCAGCATATAAATTGAATAAATAAATAAATTTCATTTGAGAAGGGGAACTGAAAATGAAAAATAATATTCTGTCTATTTCCACAAAAGCAAAAATTGGCTTGGTTTCTTTAAAACTACCCATTAATGTTATCAGGAGCAAAGATTTGCCATTGGTTTGTGAAATCTCCTTGAGAAACATGAAATTTTCATACGTGTTTCTCCCCCTTAGTTTTCAATGATCTTTCAGGTTTCCATCCCCATGAAAACTTCAATTCCAGACACACTGCAAATGGAGTCATCCTGATTCTGGGATTGTTTGGGCCATAATTTCAAGTTTGTTCCAAAATTTCAAGTGAGTTCTATAGTTAAGGTAATAGAACTAGGAGTGATGTAATGTTAGGTGAGAAAGACTTTGAGAGATGGGATGTGGGAATGTAGTACAGATTCCCAGGGGGAGGGGCTGCATTCTAGAGGACCAAGAGGCAGCAAAGTTTAGCTGGGAGGAAGAGGGTCAAGACAGAAATTTTCAGAGTACATATTTAATGATGCAAGTAGTTTGCTTTAATCTGGCAAGATTTCTGCCTGTAGATGAGGAACAGTAAAGGAAACTGCTTAGAAGAAACACAGTGTGTCTTTCATAGCTTTTGGACAAAGAAATGCTGCCTAGGGATGGTCAGATAATTGAGGACACAGCCCCTGGTTGCACAATGGGTGGAGAAAGAGGCTTAGAAGGGACCCTCCCTAATCCCTTGGCTATAGGATATTTATACTTTTAGATGTGCAAAATTTTATAATGTAGTCTTACAATAAAGTAATATTAGATTATCTGGTCATGTTTCCTGTCTGATCTACTGGGAAGGATGACAAGCAGGGAGTCCCAGGTTCCTCAGCCCATGGGACACTTTGAGCCAGTCCATCCTCAAAGGATCATTGTTCAAATAATCTGAGGAGAAAATGCAATATGTAGGCCTTGACCAAGCAAAGGTGACACATAAATAAAATACAAAGAATATGACTGGTGAATAGTTTTACTTCAGGGAAAGCAACCTGGGCAAGCATTCTCCACCCTTCAAAATGTGATATAAAAACATGGCTGTTTTTCCATCTCAGTTCTAAATGTTATGAGCACACAGTGGCCTTACCTGCACCAAGGAAGAGCAGACAGTTGAAACATGGTTTCACATAGCTATGGCCTTCACTTTGATTTTTTTGACTTTTCCTCTGCAGATACCCCTGGTAACTAGCATGAAGGAAAAGTATTCTTCCCTGTAGCTTCTTTGCTTGAAAACTTTAAACCTCATGTACCCACATATATATTTTTTAACCCTCCATAGTTATTTTATCATTAAAGTAAATAAAAAACAGAACAGCATAATATATATGTTATGTATCTTCTAATTTAGCACTATGACAGGAACCTTAACGTTTTCAGAATAAATGCAAGTATTGTTGTTCAGTTGTGCAGTCTTGTCCGACTCTTCAGGACCCCATGGATTGCATTATGCCAGGCCCCCTGTCCTACACTGCCTCCCGGAGTCTTCCCAAGCACATGCCCATCACACTGACTATGCTATCTATCCAACTTATCCTCTGCCATCCCGTTCTCC
>JANHZU010001517.1:36486-49615 GCA_032468055.1 Acrochordus granulatus | reverse complement strand
GCAGAACATCTGCTCTTCTTGGGCCTCTGGGTCTTGTTGTCATGAAGTACTCGAGCTCAATTCGGAAGAGCTTTTTTGTTATTTTTTAAAATGAGGAATTTTTAAAACAATGTTCATATAGGCTGATGAAGACCCAGAAAAAGCTAATTTCTGCTTTTCGGACTCTTAAAAAAGGGGAAAAACTTGTTGAAGGCTATATTTAATGTGGCAATCTTCTAATTATAATTTCTTATTTGAAGCTATCACATTGTTTTGTTTATTTAGATCATATGAAAGGCCTGAGAGCCCCTTCAATGAAAAGACGGCTGGCATGTAGGTAAATAAGTGTTTCTGTTTAATTTTTCTAGAATAACAGATGTAGTAGCATCTTGCAAGAGCATCAAATCACATTCACCTCTTTTCAAGCTTCTCTGAAAGGCTTATTACAGTATTTTCTTCTTTATCTATTTGTTTGACGTCGTTTTTCTTATCTGTAAGATTTTTCCTCTGTACAAAAATTTTTCTCCAGAAATGCCAGTACCACTTAGATTTGATTGTAACCCTCTATTTTCCTGGGGTTGTTGAAACTATAAGGGTCATCGAAGGAAGGCAAGAATATTAAGTGAGGTAAAAAGTAATCAGAGCAAGATACCTGCAGGTCTGTCTGAGGAATAAATTTGTGATCCTGACATGTATTTTTAATTAGCAAAAAAACTAACGATAGCATCAGTTCGTAGAAGAAATATTTTAGTGAAGTCCTTCATTATTGAATAATATCTCTTTATGCTTAATACTAAAATCATTGTATTTGATTAAAATTAATCTGAAAACATGACTAAATAACTGTTTTAACAGTTTATAGTTCCAAAAATAAAATCTACTCTCTGAGTAAGACAGAATACATGCTCAATTACATCAAAAAATTTTTTTTAACTAGAATGTACTTGACTTGTAAACTGTGATTTAAATCTTTAAGCTGATTCTCCCTGGTTGATCATTTAAATTTAATGTATCTGTTTGCAAATTGCAGAAACTGAGTTCCCTTGACATTTTAAACCAAAATCAAGCAAGTCATGTCAAGTGCAGCTCAAATTATGTACATGGTCTAATTGTTGTTTAAAGAGTCTGCAAGAAGCATGAACTTTGCAAAGGCTTATTTCAAATGCATGTGGCAGTTAGATGCCATTTTCAAATTCCCCTTGCAGTTGTGGAGGACACTGGCTTTCATGCCTTGGGAAATAGAGAGCTTGGATAAGGACTGACTGAGGGGTAGGAGAATGCTTTAAGAAGATGGAAATGGCCCTTCCTCATCTTGCATTGTTGTGTTGTTCCTTATGGCTGGTCTCTGGTAGCATCAGCCCTCAACCAAGTGATGTACAGTCCTTGATGGATTCTTCCTGAATTTATCCTGTCTCTTATTAAAGCCAACCAATTTAGTGACCGTCACTACACCTTGTGGTAAGGTTATATTTTATTTTCTGTAGTGGTGTTTCTCAACCGTGGCAACTTTTAAGATGTGTGGTCTTCAACTCCTAGCTCTGAAATATACATTGCATCGTACATTTGAATTTTTCTTCTTCTATCTTGCAAGCTTGAAAATTTGCCTGTATTGTTCCCCTGTGACGAAAGAATTGCTGCTGTCCAATCCACGATATGAATTTTGGAAAAATCACATTGTAAGTTACCCATTTCTTGTATGTATTTAATACCTATAAACACTACAGTGGCAACAAAAACTCTAGTAATTAACAAGGTCTATCAAGATGTAAGAATAATTGTTTTAAGAGGTAGTTTTTGTCTTCTGGAGGTTTTTAAATTGCATTTTCTTAAATACAGCTTGAAGATTAGATGATATGGAGCTCAAAAGCATGAGTAGGAGAAGAGACTTCCAATTAAAAATATAGGGGCAGAGCCTTCATTGCTAAACAGGCAGAGCTGATCTCTCCGTTCTTTCACAAAAGCAGATCATTGTTTTTTGCCTTAATGGCCTGAGGGCCTCTGTGTTCCCCTCGACATCATCCTGCTGTAAAAATACACATACTGGAGGTGCCATAAATTTATCTCCTTTCTCAGCATTAATCTGTCTGTTATGGTTTGTGTGATTTAGGCTGCTCTGGAAGTTGAAACACCGACTCAGATTTGTCTCATTGACGAAGCATCAGGCGAGGTACAGTACTCAGTTGAAAGTGAATGCTTTCCCTTTTCAATCAAAATATTTGCCTTTGTTTAATACTCTCTAACATGTACCCACCCTCAATGCTTGTAAACACAATGGAATTTTTTTAAATTCCTTTTTTATTCATTCTGTTGAAAATCTTAAGGGCAAGAGAGGATAAAATTGGTCTCCTTCTTTTGGCAGTTCCAAACATTAACAAAAGAGAATCTAACAAAAAACACACAATTCAGAGATCACATTATTTTTGAGAAATTTAAAACATTTCTGATAAGATCAGAAGGGGATGCATAGAAGGTGTTGACCTCAAATTATTTTGCACACTTCTATTTTGGACAAATGGGTGAATAATCCTAAGTAAGTGACTCCTGGTATCTTAGCTGTGACTGTTAATTGGGGACCAGATTCCAGTATAAAATAAAGGGTTTTCCATGTTGTTTTCACACCTCTTATCGATTTGTAAATCTTGTTTTTCTTTTCTCTTCCAGAAAGAAGATATAGTGGTAACACTCCTGCCAGCTGGCCATTGTCCAGGATCAGTTATGTATGCATTTTCATTTCCTATCAGATGGTTAACAACAATGATGGAAATATGGAAATGTATATATTTTGTTTTCTTTGGCCATAATTATTTTACGTTTCTTGAGGATCTAAGTATAATTAATCAAGTTCCTTCCTATGTTTATACTTTCTTCCTCTGATACTTTGTATAACCCTTTTTAGGAGCATTAACACTGGATAATTGAAGGCAGCGTGCTTGCCTTGTATATCTCTATGAAATATCACATTTTGTAAAAACAGTAAAATGTACCCCATTTTTGAAATGGAGTAAAATGGATTTAGAGGGCCCCATAAGGGATCCTGCTGTGTTCCTGGGGATGAGGACTAAAGATGGTATTTTGTAGTGGCTTTTATATTTCCACTATATCAGATGGAATCTTTCTCCCATTCTCCAGTTTGGGACATAACTCTGTGTGAGTCATCTAAAGCACTTTAGTAGGGAGAAACTTGCTCCTCCTCTGTATGAAGCTTTCAAACACTAAAGCTGCTCCCCAGGAGTCTCATGATGCCAGAAGAGTCAGTCACCAGTGAATGGAATGAATGTGAAAAATGTGAAAATCTTCATTTTCAGCATTCCCTGACAGTTTCTCAGCCAGTCTTGCAATCTCTCACTCCCTCTATCTAAACAGTGGCCATTTACCTTCCTGCTGAAAAGGGAAGGGAGGGAGGCAGATTTCCGATGTTCCCTGCCAGATTCCCACAAGGAGACTCAGTAGGGAACCAGCAGGAAGTCAAAAGTCACTCCTGCTCCCACTGTTTTTTGCTTGCCCTTGGTCATTCTGTTTCTCCGCTTAGGTAAGGAAATATCTCTGAAACCATCACCCAACAGGGCATGGGCTGCCTAATAGCATATCGTAATATGAATGAATGTGAACAATGAATGAATATGTTTCCACCCAGGTTTCTCTTCCAAGGTGAAAATGGGACTGTGCTGTACACGGGGGATTTCAGACTTGCCAGAGGAGAAGTGGCCCGAATGGAACTTCTGCATTCAGGAAGCAGGTGAGGCAACCAACAGGTTCTTCATCTTGGAGCACTCCAAGTAGGTCTATGAAGAAATGGAGAAGTTGTCCCTGCTTTGGGTCCTTTATACCATGCATGATAGCAATATGGAGGAATTATCTCAGCAATTTACCATGTTGGAAAATTGGGAATTTAGTTGGTGAAACTTGCTTGAGGATGCTATTTCCCACCAGTCCTATGATATGAGAAATCCAAAGCTATTTACATATTCTTGGGTGATCCACTCTGTGCTTGGGTTGCACTTACTATTGACTGATTGATTGGTAGAGAAGTTGATGAATTTTCAAAGCTGAGGGATCCAGATACCACTCAGTGCAAACACAGCCACAGTGCAGAGCCCACACTGCCAGTTCTGGCAAGTTAGAAGCAAACAACCAAAAACCTCATTAGTCTGTTCCAGTAATAAGAAACAAGTGGCAACTGCTGCTCCCTCTCACAAGCATGAAGTTTGTAATCTGTTGCATCATGTAGCAAGAAGAAAGACCTGTGAGAATGGACAGTTGATTTTCCTATAAATAGGGTTTGCAGTTTATAGTAGAATTCTTTCTTAATGGCTTTCCTGATTCTTGCAATAAATTATTTATTAAATATCTGGGTCCTTGAAACAGAGTCCACGTTGCTTTCAATTCTCAGTTGAGAGAAGCTTGAAAATGAAATGTCCTGTTTTTCCTTGATAGGAAATCATATTATTTTGTAAAAGAAAATAAAGTATTCCAAGTCCTGACATAAACTTTAAGAACTAATGTGTAGCTGAGATGCAGTGGCAATTCTTCCATTCTCTTTTCAGAGTGAAAGACATCCAGAGTGTCTATTTAGACACCACATTTTGTGATCCCAAATTTTATCAAATACCAAGCCGGGTGAGTAATGTGAAAAGACAAAATTATACAGTATGCTAACATGTATGTAAAATGTAAATGAATATGTTCAATCAACTAGTAGTGCAGATAAAAGTAGATGTACCTTAAGCATAATTATACAAACATTATGAAATAAATTCCATGGACACATTTTTATAGCCAATTTGGATAGCAATAAAGTTTTATCTGGCTTCTTATTTATGATTAAATTTATATACCACCCATCTTGCTGCAAGCAACTCTTTTTATTTATGGTATACTTTTGCTTGCCATGCTGCTAATTCTGAAAATTCCACTTGAAACTCCTGGCAATTCAAACATTCAGTTTCATCTTCCAAAAATAATGATTTGAGCAACCATTTAGCCAATTAAGAGCTTCTCTTCAATGTAACATAATTAATTTAGGCTTTTTCTGTGATAGATTGCCAAGTATTCTAAGAAGACATTTCTGAATTATGGTTATAGTTTAATTTTGCATTATTCTAGATGGTGGATGCTGCATTCTGTTCAGTTAACCTATTCCTTATTAATAATTTGGAAATCTCCCAATTGATATCAGGTTGTTTTTGCCTGCCCTTACTTTGAAATAAAGTTTTTACTGTCATTTAGTCATCAAGCTCATTCCAAAGGCGATTTTACTTACATGCATATTAACGTGATTTCATGTTTGAGAAGTAAGCACAAGTGGAAATTAATGCAAGGGAAAAAGAGACTGGACCAAAGGGAGACAGATGAAAAAAATAGACAATGACAGATCCACATAGAGACCAACACAGCTTATACAAACTCCTCTGCACAAGTCTTCTTTGATCTTAAAGTATTGCTTATTTCAGAACTTCATTAACTACCCCTTTTTACCTTGTTTAATTCAGAGCATCTTCTGCTTTCCTTGAAAGTTGAAATGAATCTTAGCAGGGGTCTGTTCCAAAGACAAGGTGTCATAAATTAAGAGATTCACCCTGACTGAGACTGAATTCAACAGTGATTCAGCCTAAGTATCATTGCATTTAAGTTACAATCATCATATGTCTGCCCTCTTTTCCATATTAGGAAGAATGTATGAAGGGGATGATGGAATTAGTGCGAGGCTGGGTGGTTCAAAGTCCCTATCACATGGTGTGGTTGAACTGCAAAGCAGCTTACGGATACGAGTATTTATTTACAAATCTCAGCGAAGAGCTTGGAATCAAGGTAAGACTAGGCAGTTCTTTTCTGAACAAGAGTCAGATGGACTTAAGTGTAGGAGATTAGGATAGGTCTGTTCTGTGGAGGAACTCTTCAGAGTTCAACAGCCATCATTAAGACAATCTGTTGCAGGGTGAGGGATTGGAACGAGAATCTGGAGGCAGAAATAGACAGAGGAGAATGAACAGTAAGAGACCACCAAATCCTTGTTCCTTTTGGCCTTCCTTTCCCCAAATGGCAATGCAGTTAATTCCTCAGCCACACATCTTCAAGTCACCAAGGTTGGACATGCCTGCCTTAGATGCTATCCAGTCAAGCTCAGCTCCTTTGACTATGCAGCCAAATGCATGCCTTCTTGACCTGTCTTCAGTCATTAACAGCTCTCCTGCAAGGACATTCTTTTTAATGTATACTTTTTAATAAAGCTTTTAAACCAGGGATATGCCACTAATTGTTGAACCCACTATCTGCCTTGTCCATCGTCTATTGTCTTCTGCCCTCAACTTTGCTAAGCTTCATCACTTTATATCACCTGCCACAAACAGACAAGTTTTAGTTTCCTTTATCTGGGAAAATTGGAACAATTTTGACTTCTTGCTCTTAAAATAATAGGAAGTATCCTGAGAAGTGGAGAACTGTTGCCTTGGAAGGTCTCAGATGGGGCCTGGCTAAAAGTATATGTGGTTTTGCATCTTAAAATTCCTACATCAGGGTTTCCCAACCTTGGCAACTTTTAAGATTTGATTATAAGATTTCAACTCCCAGAATTCCCCAATCAGAATGGAGAATGGCTGGCTGGGGAATTCTGGGAGTTGAGGTCTACACATCTTGAAGATGCCAAGGCTGGGCAAGCCTCTCCTAATGGTCAGTCAGAGACAGGCTTGAAACTCACAAATAGAATATGAACACAGCAGTCCCCTTGCATCCTTTGTTCCTAGCAGTTCTTTTTAAAGTATGCTCCCCCCTACTCTGTGTTTCTTCCTCAAGTATTCAAGGAGAAGCAACATTTTTTCTTGGCATCAATGTTGATTTTTTTCTTAGCATTAATGTTGTTTAATTACCAGGTTGAGACCTGGTCTCGCAAGGATGAAGAGCTTAGCTAAGAAAATGGTCTGGATCAGGGTCACTTGTATTGCGAAGAAAAATTATGTTGTTTGTTTTCTGAGTCTGTGGGATGAGAACAAGCTTACAGCTGGTTCAGTAACCTGGCCTAGAGTTCCCCATGTCTCCAGCCATTAAGAGGAGGCACCCAGGGATTCTCTTCCAGGATTCTGTGAAAAGCAAACGTGAGTTTAACAGTTCTTCTCTCTGTTTCTGAGTTGTCTAAATGCCCGATGTGAATTTGTCGGCCTAGGTGCATGTGAACAAATTGGACATGTTTAAAAACATGCCAGAAATCCTCTACCATGTTACCACAAATCAGCGGACGCAGATTCATGCATGTCGGCATCCAAGGGTAGGTATCCTCTTTGAAAAGGTTGTGGGTTGTCTTCCTATTGATTTGTTAAGCTGGTTCCTCTGGTGGAGCATAATGTGCTAAAGTGAGGTGGAATGAAACTGTGCAGAACAGAACCGTTGCCAACAGCTGTTAGGCCATTATTGTACTAATACCTTTTGTAAAAAAGAGCTTTCACTAACTGGAGGCCAAAACTGGGAACAAACTGCTCTGTATTTCAGATGATCACCCTGTTAAAGAAGAGGGTGGCTGGTTTTGAAATGCTGAGCAGGTTTAGACCTGGTTAGTGAGAGGCCATCAGGAAATCCTCAGGCTACAGGCTATCCTCAGTTTGGCATAGTGGTTAAAGCATCAGGCTGAGTTCTAGTCCTGCCTTAGGTACAAAGCCAGCTGGGTGACCATGGGCCAGTCACTCTCAGCCCTAGGAAGGAGACAGTGGCAAACCACTTCTGGAAAGCGTGGACTTGTCCAGGCAGTTTCCCAGTTTCAAGACTGACTCAAAAACGGTTACTCTGAGGACTGGCATTTTTTAGAAATAAACTGGCAACAGCCAAGCTCACCAGAGCCTAGTCTTTCTAAAGCATAGGATGCCCAATATGGGGCTTAGTTGCAGTGAAAAGCTACATGCAAGCTGTCTCCGTAGAGCAACCACAATTGAGAGCAGCACCTGGGTCATTAAGGGAAGCATTCGCTAAGCGAAACCAGAACAGTGCTTGCCATCTTATTTTAGCTTTCCTTTTCTTTACAAACCTGCAAAGGAGACAAATGCAAGGATTGATCACCATGTTACTTTTTCATCACTGTCATATCTGCAAATAAACGAGGGAGTTGCTGAACGAGGACTGCTTGTATGATAGGCGGCGTAGACAAAACGCTCAGAAGCAAGTTCCCATATGAAAATATATGACATATGACAAGCAGTTGTCTGTCTGTTAGGATGACGAATTGATTCGGTGGAACAGATTGCCATGTGGAGTGACTCCCCAGAATGGAAATCAGTTCTGGGTTATTAGCATCAAGCCATCCACTATGTGGTTTGGAGAAAGGACACGGAAAACCAATGTAATCATGAGGTGAGAGTAGGGTGCATTTTATTTTTCTAAAACCAGTATTTTACCCCTGTTTCTCACTGATACTTTTCATAGCTTGCTCCTGCAACTTAGAAGCCTTCATTGGGCACTTCTTTTAATGTATCAATTAATCTAATCAAGGTCTAGTTGAGATGATTTGGCTTGATTACTAATTAGTTCTTCCAGTATAGAGATTTAAAGTGATTTAAAGTAAAAAGATCTTCCATGTTTATGTTTCTTTTCTCATCCTGCCTGGTTAATGCAACAGGCTAGAAACCAGGAAGTTACGAGTTCTAGTTCTACTTTAACCACGAAAGCCAGCTGGATGACTTTGGACCAGTCAGTCTCTCCCAGTCCAGCTCATCTCACAGGGTGGTTGTTGTGGGGAAAATAGGAGGAGGAAGGTGTGTTGGATATGTTCACTCCTTGTGTTGTTTGTAAAATTAATAAAGGCAGGATACAGACAGACGGACAGATTTTTCTTATTTTTTATTTGTGGAGAAGACAAAATGTAAAAGGGGACTTTCCAATGCATTGTTTATATAGGTGTTAATGGCTAGGAGCTTTAGAGAATATTAACCATAAAAATTGCCTTAATGAAACAGTTCAATCTAAAGATTACAAAGATTCCAAGTTCAGGCCAGTGATGGATATGTTGAGTGGTTCATTTTCAGCTTTTTCTTGTTCAAAGTTCAGGAGCCTTGAACATCTACATGGTTAGAAAAGACTTTTTCATCCAGAATCAAATTGCTTTTACTCCTGAATAACCTTGGTTGACCAAGCTTCCTTTAGAACCGGGGTGTCCACCTTGGCCACTTTAGGATGGGTGGAGTTCAAGTTACCGAATTCCCCAACTAGCATTCAGTTCTGGGAGTTGAAGTCCACACATCTTAAAGTGGCCCCTGCTTTAGAAGGCTGAGGTTTTAGAAGAACCTTCCTCAGCCTGGTGCCTTCTAAGGTGTGTTCAACTATGAGGATCCTCAGAGGACACCCTGTTCCCTAGACGAATGGGCTGCAGGAAGATGGCTGCAAAGAACATTCTCTTGTTCCTGACAACAGGCTTGTGGGCATGAGTTACAGCTTTGTGTGTAAGCTGATGATGATCTTGCTTTGATCCACAGCAGAGGCAATTAATTCAATGTATGGTCTGTGTTTAGGACTGGGGTGAATTCCTACAGAGCTTGCTTTTCGTTCCACTCTTCCTATAGTGAGGTAGGTGGCTCTGGTTTGTCTGTCTTAGTTGAGTTCCACATGCGTGGCAGAAGACAGCCACTAGCGCGAATGCTCCCTTTGGACCTCCAATGGCGTGAATACTCCCTTTGGACCTCCTGCCTGGTGTTTCATAGGGGCTCCAGGAGAGAGGGGTTTGGCCATAGGTCCTGACTGTCCATGCGTGCTGCAGAGGCAGCCACCTTTAATCCCACATTGTAACTGACAGGCAAGAAAATTGGTCTTTTTTATATACGGCTTTATAAATGGTAACTGCAGCGAGGTTACTATGTGCACAACATGGAAAATAGAGAAACACCAGTACAGATAGTCCTTGACTTATGGCACATTTGGAATGAGAATTTTCATTGCTAAGCAAGATAGTTGTGAAGCAAGTCACACCCAATTTAACAATCATTTTTGCCACAGTTTTAAGTGAATCACTCTAGTTGTTAAGTGAAACACACAGTTGTTAAGTGAATCCAGCTCCCTCCATTGACTTTGTTGGAAGCCGATTGGGAAAGCTGCAAATGGTGATCAGGTGGCCCCAGGGCAGTGCGACCGTCATAAATACATGCTGGTAATCCTTGGGAATGTTGCAAAGGTTGTAAGTGCAAGTACCAGTCATAAGTCACTTTTTCACTGCTGTTTTAAGTTCAAATGGTCAATGAACAAACAGTTGTAAATCCAGGACTACCCTGATAAGGCAACTGCAGCAAGGTAATTGTATGTCCAAAGATGGAAGGATAGAAAAACACCAGAAATAGATTGTGAAGATGGCTGACTTTGCAAAAGTGACTAAATTGCCTTTTTCATTAAGGAAAAAATTGACTTTTTGATTATAAAAAAACTGGAAAGTCCATAGACTTCTTGCTATTTGTTTTTGGGATTTGTTGATTTGTTAATTAAAAAGATTTATGGGAAGAAAAGAACCATGATATGTAATATGAGAGGGTGGAGATGGGAATTGCTGTTTGTAACTGCTGCAAAGAAGATTGGAAATCATTTCTTTAGGTAACTTTTTGGGGTTTTTTGTTCTTCAGGTTTTTTTACCGTTTTATAACTTCTTTCTTGTCCTATTTTTCTCTTTTTCTGTAGTTTTTTAAATCTTTGTAAAATCTTATTTTCTAATAAAAATATTTTTTTTTCAAAACTGGTATTTTAAAATAAAGCAGAAAAATAATGAAGGAGATCTCCATGGATTTAAATGGTTCCTGGGATGGTTGTTTCTCTTTTCCAAGGACTCCTGGCTGGAATGTTCATCCTTCTTTTTTTATAGTATTAGGTGTTGATGCTAATAATTTTACTGAATATGCTTTGAGTTCAGCTGGGCTAATTCATTTTATTGAAAAGGATAAACAAAATTAACCTTATGAAAAATCACTGTGTGCATATTATGAATTATTTACTTCTCAAGCTATTTCAAATCATACAAAATAATTAATCTTTTTTTTCAATCTGCCATTCTAGATCCAAGATTTTTTGAGCTATATTTGCCCAGTAAACGTGTACCCCAATGTAATTCCAGTGGGTTCAACAAAGGACAGAGTTGAAGAAAAGTAAGTGTTGTGTATTTTTTCTTTTATGGTACAAGTAGTCCTTGACTTACAACCAGTCACTTAGTGACTTTTCAAAGTTAAAACAAAACTGCTGGGGTTGAGCTACTCACAATGTGGTTTCAAAGTTCTGTTGACCATTCCTCTCCCACCATGTTCATGTGACCGCAACCAGACAGCAATTATAGCTGTTTGCTGCATCTCACGGTCACTTGACCATGCTTTTATGATGGTTTTGTGGAAAACTGGCATTTACTTCTAGTTTTCAGCAAAACTACGCCAATAGCAAACCATTGGTTCAGTTAACAACCATCATATTTGCGAAAATGACCACTGCAAAAAAGGTTGTAAATATAGGTTGGTCACATAACTGGCCCATTTTACAACTGTAACAACTATGATGGACAGGCTTCATTACAGTCGTAAGTTGAGGATTATCTGTAATGGAATCAAAATCGAGCAGACCTTCACTAACTCTTCATTGATTAGTTTTATCAAAAATATTTTGATAATGGTTGCCATCCTTTAACATGGGAATAGATGGTGTTTTCCAAGCCAAGTGGCTGGACTCCAAAACTGGAGCATTCAGATAGAACCTGAATTTGATTTTTTTCATATTTAAATTGAATTAAAATTGAGTAAGGCAGTGTGATTCGTTTTGAGTATTTCATACATTTCCCTTTCTGCCCTTTAAGAATGACAGTTTGTAAAGTTGTTCCATTTTTACTCTCCTCAGCTTGAAGCCATTCTGCAGAAAATACAGGAAAAATAACGGTCCAACTTACAAACCTCTTGGAGTGCTGAAGAGAGCAAGAGCCTTGGAGCTGCTAGATACAAGTAAGAGGAAGGGAATCCCTCCTTGAATCAGATAAAGCTGAAGTTAGAAAATACAGTGATTTAGGGGCAGCTGCTCATAACTGAGCATCATTATAAAGTCCCCATTACTAAACTGAAATGAAAATAAATAAAATTACTGGCAAATTCTATCCAATCTGCGGCCATAAAAGCTGCTCCCACCCTTCTAGCTATCCAAAAGGGCCTTAAGACCTGGCTCTGCCAGCTGGCCTGGGGCTCTAATGGGGGTACATCATCTGGAGGTGGTTGGTAGTTTAGTAGTCACCTCCGTTCCCCCATATATATCTTTTGGCCCCTTCCCTGTCTGTCCAGTTGGGTTTTTTAAAAAGGTTTTTAAAGGGTTAAATTGTTTTTATTATTGTTTTATTGTAAGCTTCCAAGAGTCACTTGAATTTCAGTGGCATTTAAATTTAACAAATAAGACTGCCAGGAATTGAATTCCATTTGGAGGAATCCATGTTTTCTCTTCTGTGTTTTCTATGCTGGCTGAGGAATTCTGGGGGTCAAAGCCCACTCATCTTAAAGTTGCCAAGGCTGGACACCCCTGATCTAGTGAGTTTCAACAGCAGAGGCTGGATTCCCCAAGTCCCACCAATACTTTAGCTACTATGCCACTCAGTACTATGTATCCAGGAGAATCCAAAGCTGTTGAATACAGAAACTTTGCAAACTGGAAAATTCCCTCAATGCAGAAAACTAGTGACCCTGAATGAGGGTTTTGAGCAACCTTTTCTCTAAGGTTTGGCTTGCCTGAAAAGGGTTTTTGTTTTCAGATTGCTATTTTGCCTTGACAGATGGTGATAGTGATGATGATGATCTCTTTGATTCTGACTTGATTTCAACGAAGTACAAGATTCCAAAATTACTGGCAGAGATTGGACCGACAGAGAACAAACCTGTTCCCCCAAATCATGAAGAAGATAACAGCAGTAAGGCATCTTCTATGCCTACTTCTCTAAAGGTTGATTTTGTGGAGTGTGAAGAATCTAACAGCGAGGATGATGAAGAGGAGGAAGAATATAAGAAAGGGACAGTTATTCCTGAAATCCCGTTACCAAGGACAGACCCTAACAATCTTCTCTGTTCAACAGGGACAGGGAAGCAAAATGAAGACCAACAGCAAACTAACTTGGAAGTGCCAAAATGGGATAGTTTCTTCAGACGTCCTACAGAAGATCCAGAGACTTCTGACCTTGAGGACC
>JANHZU010001515.1:203358-215808 GCA_032468055.1 Acrochordus granulatus | reverse complement strand
AAATACAGAGCGTGCTTACTGATGACGCGCAAGGTTTGGCACGAAGTTTCCTCGTCTCGTGAGTCGCAGCTCGTCTAACGGAATATTTTTTGATTAAATTTTTTGCTCGTCCTGCGAGTTTCTTGCCCTGCGAGTTACTCGTTTTGTGAGGCACCACTGTACATGTAGCTGAAAGATAGCAGGACAATAAACTACCGTATGCTAGGAGAAAAATACATTATGAATAATGATGACATTCTCCCATTTTCAATACTGAAAACAACAAATGTTTGTCTATGGTCATCAGAATTATTACATTATTTTTCTTTAAAAATTGGTGCTTTACCAGCTGTTGAAACCAGAAAAGAAAATGTATAAAAAAATAAACACATTTATATTATCTATTACGATGGAAACAAGTACAGTTATTTTAGGAAAAATATTTTCAGTTCTATCACACTAGACTTTTATTCATAGGATACATCATATGGAGAAAGTTTTGGAATGGAAAATTCACAGAATTTGGAAAATGATTGCAGAAGTAGTTTCATACCAAAATCAAACCAATTATCTCTGTAAAATCATGAGAAATATAAATTTCAAGAATTATATATTTATACATGCTTCTAATTCTACTAAGTCTCTAAAGAGTAGTCCCAAAGAATTACAGATAATCCAGGTTTACATTGTTATTGCTGTGATGACTGTCCTCTGGAACACTTTGCCACTTGAGATTAGGCTGTCCCCAGATCTGATGGTCTTATGGAAAGTGTTAAAAACCTGGTATTTCCCTAGAGGTGGGTGTTGTGAAATGAGTGAAACCTGAATGAGTTGGCATTATATTATATTGCCTTTTACTCTCAGCTGCTGCTTTTGTTTTAAATTATATGTTTTAAGATTTTATACTATGGTTTCCATTTTCACTTTGTTTGCTGCCCAGAGGAAAGAGCAGTTATATAAATTGAAATAAATAAATTAAAGGTAGGTAGGTAGATCAGTACAAAGGATACCCATATTCTAGCCACTCTACTGATGACAATTTTGTCTTTTTTCTTCTATCAGCAAGATTTTCATAGCATTGAGAAATCTTGGCTACATAATTTAGAGAACTAAGCCACATCTAAACTTCTATTCAGATAAACAGCAAAGCAGCTGTTTTGAGAAATTCAGTGCCTGTTAAACAAAATATTATTTATTTTTACATTCATGAGAAAAGCACCTGAAAATTAATTCTTTTATATAGAAATATGTGTTGCAGAAATATAAGGGAAACTGACTAATTTAACAGGGAACAAGGAAATAAAAAGGAGTGAAACAGCAACCTTTCCCAACCAGATGTTCTGGGACCACAACTCCCAGAATTCCCATCAAATATGTAATATGTTGGAATTACAATGGTATGAGTTTTAATTTCAGAACATGTGGAGAATATTAGATTGGAGAAGGCTAGAACAGTGATAAGTCAGATAATGTATAATAAGGAATAATGATTGATGTTTTTAAAAAACATTCCAGTGCCTCTTAGCTCTCTATTTTTAGTTTTTACATTTTGTTAACACTACTTACAAGTATTCATAAACCATTTATGTGTCCTTTGATGTCGCAGTTATCATCTGTACAAACATATTAGACTATATTCTAAATAGTTTTCTCAAATAAGGTGTGTTCTGCCATACCTTCTATTTAATGGCCATGCCACTTGGGCACAAAACTATACTAGGAACACTGATTCTTCACATATAATTTATCACCATTAAGGTTTCATATGTTACCAGGCTACAATTAGATCTCTCATATCTCAAAATGCTCATGAATCTAGTCGCTGTAATCCATGGATTATGGCTTCAATAACCATGGTTTAAATTACAATCAAACAAATCATGATTGTATGATGTGTAAACCCAGCAGTTCTATAAATAGTTTTCATTCATTTTTGAGATAAATTAATAGAACTGTCTTTATCAAATCCTTTTAATGCAAATTTTGTTGGATTACATCAGAGAAGCATCCAAAAGAGAAAAGAGCTGTAGTAAAATAAAACTTTAGTGACCATATTTGACTGACTAAAAGTGAGTTCTGCTTAAGAGACAGAACTCCAGACATCTGAAAGGCATAAAACAGTTTGCCATGGACTTAATCTCAGCAAGTATAAGAGATAAATGCTATTGAACAAGAGACCAAGATTACTGTTGAAGAATTCAACAGAGAATTATCAGATCAATTTAATTCGGTATATACTGATTTCTGGCAGATAACTACATGATAAGGGGATACTAACGAGTCAAAAAGCAAAATAAAAATGGTTGAGATCTCTCTAAAATACTTTGTAGTTACTGTAACTTGCAAAAGTATGTAGAGCTAGGGAAAAAAGGCTAAAATGAGAAGCACAAATGATCACAGTACCAGCAATTCTCCTTTGAGGAAAATGTACAATATTTAGCTTTTCTTTATTTTGGTGAAAAGGGTACGATATGATAGACATTTATAAAATTATGCATAATGTGGAAAGAATTTTTTTCTCCACTGCTCAAAATACTGAATCCCAGATCACAAAATGAAGCTTACAAGATTGCCAGAGTGCCTACATTAAATACGTAACACCTAAATAAGATACTTCCACAACAGAAGTTATTTAATGTGTGGATTTCTTTTCCCCAAGATGTATATATATCACAAACATATATAGCTTTCAGAGAAGATTAGACTAATAGAGGATAAGGATATCAATTACTATTTGTCAAAACAATTACAGTGGAGCCTCACAAGACGAGACTAATCCGTTCCAGAAGAACGCTTGTAGCACGAAATGCTCTTAAAGTGAAATGAGGTTTCCCATTGAAAACAATAGAAAATCGGACGATCCGTTCCATGCCCCAAAAAATATTCACCAAAAATCATTTTCAACGGAATTTGATGTAGAAATAATTGTCCCTAACATCTGAAACAAGTAACCATGATTAACACACAATATAAAGCAGAAATAGAGTAAACTGACCAGCACTTATGGATCTGCTTCGAGGCTGCTGCTAGGCTGGCTGCTGTCTGGTGCCTCCTGCTGACTCAGAGTATCTGCTGCCGCCACTGCTGAGGCAAAACTGCCTTTTCCCTCAGCAACTCCTTTGTGGGGGTTTTTCATGGGCAGTTTGGAAATGTTTCTTGCCTCATACTATGAGGGGAGAAGAGACGGGCAGCAGGAGTCGGGCTTGATGGTGCCGGGCAATGAGGGGGAATTTCTGCTTTATTTTGGGGGACGGAGGACAAGTACAATTTCTGCTTTATTTTGTGTGTGCATGCGCGCGCGTGCGCTTTGAGAACAGTCCTGACTGGTGCAAGGGAGATGCGAGGGAGGAGGGGAGGGGGAGGGGACTGCCTGGAGGGAGAATCTCGAGCCTGAGTCTCGGCAGTTCCATCTCTTGAATGCCTTTCACTTAATTTATGCTGTTTACACAGCGAGAGAGGAGAACTGTCGGCTCCGTTGTGAGATTTCCCACGTGAACTCATTGCAGTGTGCTGATCTTCTGATCAGGATGGTACAAATTGTCGACGTCGACCTGCCGTACATTCTGGTCAATCACATGCACAACTCTCTTGTGCTTCTCGATGATTACCTTCTTCAGGTCTACCTGAATCGCCTTCTTCTTATTGCCTTTCATTTTGCACTTCTTCAAGGGGCTTCCCGTACACACACGCACTCACAGTACAGCACATGCACAGTAACGGAGTAAACCATGTGGCAGCAAAGGCAAAACATGCACACAGTTGCTGCCTGAACAATAATGGAGTAAACCACATGGCAGTGTAGGCAGAACAAATACAGAGTGCGTTGACTGATGATGTGTAAGTTATCACGCAAAGTTTGCTTGTCTTGTGAGTTGTCGCTTGTCTAGTGGAATAAATTTTATTATTTTTTTTGCTCGTCTTGTGAGATGCTTGTCTTGTAAGGTTCCACTGTATTTATAAATGTGTTAGAGAATGCAAACCTCGAAAAAAATTAGATAATTAGAAAATTATTAAATTTTCAGATGATGCAAAGGTAATATGGGTAGCAAACACCCTAGAAAATATCAAGATTAAGGAAGATTATGATACCATGGGCAGAAGCCAACAAGCTGTGCAACTTGGAGAAATGCGAAGGCCTACAGTTGGATAGAAAATCCTTGGCAGGATTGGAGTGGGAGGAACCTTACTGGAGCAGTGAATTTCTGCCCTGGGAACAGATCTTTACTATCACTTTCACTGCTATAGTCTTTAATGCATTTTGACCATTTTGTTTTCAAGAGGATATTTGCAAAAGCAAGCAATCTTGTTTAAATACTATACTGGTTACTTTTGTTAATTATCAACCAATGACCAATTTCAATAACAATGAAACTAACTTTTTATGTAGAATTAAGCTATTGTTGACAATGAAGATATCAAAGTGATGGATAATTCGTGCCTTTCAGGATCAACCATCAACAATACAGAAACAAGGAGTCAAGAAACATGCTGCAGACTAGGAGTTAGTAGAGCAGCCATTAAGGCCTTGGAACATATTCAAACGCTGTGATGTGTTTATACCTATGAAGATCAGAACTGAGCAAGCTATGGTATTCTCTGTGATGCTCTATGGAAGCAAATGTTGACTTTATGTAGGATAGGAACAATATTGATGCTTTTGAACTTTGGTGTTGAAGAAGACTCTGAAAATTTTGTGAACAGCCAAGAAAACAAACATCATTGAACAAATCAACTCAGAATTCTCTTTTGAGGCATAAATCACCAGGCTCAAATTGTCTTACTTTGGACTCGTTATGTGAAGACCCAGCTCTCTGGAGAAGGCTCTAATGCCGGGAAAGGTGGAAGAAAAGAGAACAGAACGACAAGGAGCAAGGTGGATAGACTCAGTTACAGTAGCAATACATGTACTATTGAAAGAGGCGACAGACTACCTTAGGGACAGATCATTATGGAGAAAATCTATCTATGTGATTGCTAAGAGTAATCAAAAACTTGATGGCATGTAATCGATCAAACACTATTTTGAAAAATCTTGTTTGGTTTTACATGGTGTCTAAATATATATTTTTAATAGTGCTATTCAATCTCTGTCACGATAAAAAGAAAGAAAGAAAAAGAAAAAAATAAATAAGAGCATCATTGTCGAACTGCAGAATGCTGGGAACTGTAGTTCCAGTTCCTTTGTTGGCAGGACAGATAAACACTGAGAACTATAAATTATATATAAATGATATATTATAAATGATATATAAATTATATAAATAATTATATATAATTATATATAAATTATATATTTATAAATTAAATATAAATGCCTTTGTTGGCAGGACAGATAAACACTGAGAACTATAAATTCCATACTTTTCTTGCAATCCATTTCCATTAAATGAGTTTCATGGACCAAGGCGAGGAAGAGGGGGTTGCTGGAAGCGATTGTTCTGAACAGCCATAAAATTATTTTTGAGCATTTGGGAGGAGCTTTGTAAAAAGATCAAAAGCCTTTCAGGAAAACCTTATGGAAACTCAGGCATCTTTCACCTAACATGTGTGTTGCACATTAAAAGAGCATTGGAACAGATACTCTGTTTCTCAGCCTCAGCAATTTTAAGATGTGTGGACTTCACCTCCCAGGATCCTGGCAGGGGAATTCTGGAAGTTGGGTCCAAACGTCTTTGGGTTTTAAAACACTGCTCTAGGCCAGTCTTTCCCAGTGTCTCCCTCTACACGCTGGGTCAGAAGTATGGGGGTTGTGGCCGGTTTATATCGCTGGCTAAAATTAACATTGTGTAAATGGCTTTTAAAAAGTAAATTGCAGATGTAGTCTGATAATCTTGGGTTAGAGCAGATGGGGCTTTAATCTCTTGTTGATACCATGGCTCTAACTGGAAGAGGGTTCACACTCTTGCAATGCGGCACGTGTGCAGTTATGGGGGAGCTTCCACGGATACAAATGGGCACTAATCTTCAATGGAAACAGAAAACGGTGAAGATCCAGACTGAAACCATCGTGCAAAAGACTTCAAGACATCTCCCCATGCCATCATCTTTGTCCAGGTCGGAGGAGGAGTCGTTTGCCCACCGTGCACTCTTGTTTCCAATGTGAATTATTTTATCCTTGAATTAAAAAGAAACAATATTCCTGCTGTATTTTAAAGAATACTGATTTAATTAGCTCCCAGTTTTATTAATTTTGTATTATGGCACTATCTCATTTTGGACAGTATAAAATATATATTTTGATTCAGAAGTATTTCTTCTGAATATATTTATATATATATTTATATTTCAAAATATATACAGTATTTTGATTCAGAAGTATTTCTTATCCAAGTTCTCCACCTGCTGGCTATTGTTCGTAATTAACATTGTATCTTTAAGAAACCGCAAGTACTGAAAGTGAAGTAAAAGTGCCCTCTAGCCATGTTGTACCACGACTCCATATTTACTGGTTACCGTAGTTTAGATATGATTCCTTTTTAAACAGATTTCGTGGATTGAAATGTAGAATAATCAAATGTATAAATTGATCATCAAATATTAAAATAAGATTTTCTCTCCCCCCAATTCTCTCCTTGATCCACCAGACTGAAGTCCAAAAAAGAATAGGAATAGGACATGAGGTTTCGTGTCTACCATTCTCATTCATATCATTATAAGAAGAAGATACATAAACTCCTGAATGATGGAATCAGAAAGATCCAACAGTGAAAAAGATACAGAATCACTTATATATTTGGAATAAATTCTGACTCACTTCTAATACTATTCTAAATTCCAAATACAAATTTAAGGCTAGGATGGTATGGAAATTGTAAGCTAAAATTTATGGTGAGATACTGAAGGAAATAACCTATACAGATGCATCCTGGATATAATTATGATTTTATACTTTACCCTCATTTCTTTCTTTGTTTCCTATGAATCCACTTTCAGGATTCATTGACATGAGAAGTTTTAATACCTTCAGTGACTCTGTCAGAAATAAGAATTTCCTCATGGTAGGGTCACAAGAATGCTACATGTACAAAATGTTACTACAGTTGTGGATGATTGAAATGCAAACCTCAGAGACATACAGAAACACTGAAGTTACAGGGGCATTTGAAAATCATAAATCCTGTAAAAATTTTGAAAATAAGTAAGGCTGAAAGTTTAGCTGGTAAAATTGGAGAAGTCTAAAAATATGATAATGGACATATATAGTGGTTGTGCAATTTATTTAAAATGTGTATTAAGAATGCATTTGTATTTGACTAATAGAAGACTAAAAAAAGAAAAATTAGGAAGAGTGAATGCAGAGGTTAGTTGGTGAGGTGTACCTGGAAAGATGTTGGCAACATCAAAAGTGTCTGAGAGATAAAATGAACAAATTTGGGAAGTACAACGAAATTCTGTGTGGGGCTGGGAATGTGCAAGCCAGATTTGTATTTTTCATCAGGTCATTGAGGAATGTATGAAAAAAATGTGTATCTGTTAATTTACAAAAAAAAGCATTCAATTCTGGAATGGTCCGTATGAATATGGAACTGAAGATTTCTTGCTAAATAGGATAAAAGTACTATATGATGGAAGTGAAGCATGCATGGCATAAATCAGATGGTTAAAACTGACAACACTGAGATAAGGATATGTGATGGTCCTTTGGCTGTTAACGTTTTTACAGATAAATGTAAAAGCGGTGTTTGTGAATGCAGATGATGGCACATTGTTGGCTGAGAAACCAAAAGATTTGCAGCAAGTATTATAGATTGCTGCAATACACAGAATGCATCTGAAAATTAATGATTCAAAAAGAAATGAATTCAAGTTATAAATGGAAAAATATTTGAGCAAGTAGATAAGTTTTACAGATCTATTTCAGAAGACTGAATGTGTGGCGCAGGATTGTGGTTAAGGTGCTGGCCTAGAAACCATGAGACTTTGAGTTCTAGTCCCCCTTTAGGCATGAAAGGTGGCTAACTTTGGGTCATTTACTCTCTCTTAGCCCAACCCACCTTATAAAGTTGTTGTGAGGAAATTAGAAGATGAAGGAGTATGAGTATGATTGCTTCCTTGAGTTGCTTACAAAGTAATAAAAGTGGGATACATAAAATAAAAAAAAATCTACTAGTTCCTGTTGCAGATTTGTTGAGAGCACAACCAGAGCATTGTACCTCTGCTTACATGGGTTTAGATACTATCAACAAGGGTATTTTTCTGGGTCACATTGGAGGATGTGTCACTTTCTTGGAGGGTTACTGTCCTATGATGGAGCCTCTGGCATGAGTAATGTCAACAGGTCTCATCCCTTTCCAATGCTCTTTAATCTGTCTGTGTTAATATCCAGAAGTGTGAGGCTTCTGCCTGCTTTGTTCTCTGAGGTTCCAATTTGATACGTCATAAGATACATAAAAGTATGTTGAACGCAAAGTAAATGGATTACCTAAGAAGTACATTTTGTAAAACCAGAAGCCATCTGGTTAAGACTGAATGAGTGAGGAATGAATGTGGATTGCCTTTTGGAAGATGCATCACGAGGCAATTTGGTCATACCGACAGAATGAATGAAGGCTGAGTCACAAAGGAATACATGAAGAAAGAATAAGCTGAGAGGAAGGGAAAGTGGAGAAAGTCAGGATAGAATGGAGTTCATGAGATTCTCAAAAATAAAAATACCCGAAATTTTAAAAACAAAAGGCAGTTTACAAACTGGCACAAGGACAGAGTGAAAATATTTTTATCAAGACAGAATGTTGTGGAAAAGTATAGTTAATAATGTGGTGTAAATTTAGACTTAGTAAAATTTCCTCCAGTTTCTTTTGCTAACTCCTAACCCTTTTCTGCACTTGCATAACATTGCCTATCCAAAAGGGAATAGCATAGTTAATATCTAGGCATGTTTGTAAGAAAGAAAGCTTTCTACTTTATAACCCCGAAAATTAACAACATGCATGTAAATTCAAGTCAATCTGAATTAAGTCTGTATCATTGTATTTGCTGTTGAATGCAACAACAGTAAAAACAACAAAATAGATTTGGTTTAACATTAGTTCTATTAAAGCAGTATAGTTATTCAAAACAGCAGGTAGCCACACTGAAATCCTCGGTTGTATGATGCAGTCTGCGGTAGGTTAATCCATTTAATAAAACCTATACTTTTAAGTGAAACTTCAATACATATATTTATCCCAGCAGCATCTCAACATAAATATAGGAAATTGCTTAACATTCATCTTTGAACCAACATGGTATTGTCTACTCTTAAAAAGAGATTTTTTTTTAGATATTGTATTAGAGCTTTTTCATAATACTGTTTAAGTTGGATATGATAGATAATGAAAGTGGGGCATTCTGAGCTCGAGATAATTTCATATTGTACTGAAATACAATATATTGTTAATGAATATCATGGGAAGTTTCTGGACATGTAAACACTGACTTCATGCTAAAATTTCTTCTGTATTAAACAGAACAAGATCTTTTAAGAGCACCCGTTCTAAAGAAATTTCTGTGCTTTCTGTGTGAAGGCTTACACATCCCAAGGTTCTGTCTGATAGAATTAAGTGAATCAAAGCTCTTGAGACACTTGCATTACAGATAATAATTTTGCCTGTGTCTTACCTTTTTGTGTTTGTAATAATACAGGTAGCCGTCATGCTTTAATACAAACCATCTCTTTCTCCAGCCCTTCAGGATTCCAGAGTGGGTCCGTTTGTGGAGGTATCCTCGACATGTTGGATGAGGGATGTTGGGGCAATGACTGATATCAGAACCCACCAATAAGTTCAAGTGATCAGGACCTGAAATGTTTTATCTTATAATAGCAGATCAAAAACAAGATTCTTCTACTGCAGATAATAGAAGTGATAAAACAGAAGATGTGTACTAACATTTTTCTCCTTGATGTTGAGAAAATATCTTGTCAGATCAGGTCTATTGAATTCTATTCCTATAAAAGATATAATTTCTTTTGAAAAATCTTTTATTTATATATAAAAAACTGGCTGCCAGCAGTCCTACTGGCACTGATATCTCATGTACAGCAAGCCACTATTCATTAGAAATGTATAGAGAAGTACACAATATGAAACCACTGAAAGAAGCTTAGCTAGCGATAGTGGTAACATTCACTATAATGAGACAGTAGACTGAGGCTGTTTCTAGAAAATCTCATGCTTTGTTCTTCTTGTCCTTTAACTCTTTATCACTGTTGCTGCATTATTTAAAGGCTTCCCTTGCCAGTCGTGGCTGACTCTAGGGGGCAGTGGTCTTTTCTGTTTCCTAGCCGAAGAGCCAACATTTGTCCAAAGACATTTCTGTGGTCATGTGGCCGGCATGACTATAGGCTGAGGTGCATGGATACTGCAACTTTCCCTCCAAGGTGATGCCTATTTATCTACTTGCATTTTTTCATGCTTTTGAACTGCTAGGTTGGCAGGCATTGAGGCAGACAACAAGAGCTTACCCTGTGGTGTGGATGAGCCTGGGTCTCAGACTCAGGCTGCCAACCTTCCAGCCAACAAGCCTAGCATCTTAACCACTTGTGCCCCTGTGCCCCTGTATTATTTAGATCAATGTTTCCTAAAAATTCAACCTAAATATTGTGCCTTAAAGCATTCCTCTGGCTTGGAATCATTCTGTATGTTTCTCCTCTAATGATGGGAGCAACTGTGAAATCTGGATAATAGAAATTATGACAGAGTGATACTAAACATGAATATCCATTCACATTGATAAACAAAGAGAACATTTAAAATTTATAGTTTAAAAACTATACATTACAACAAATAATGTGGCAGATGACAGGCAGGGATATGAAACAATAAGGGATGACAGTTTGAGCTTTGGGAAAAGATAATGGTGAAGATATTGAGGCATAGAATAGTAGCATTGAATCCTCATTGATTCACATACCATCCCAAGTCTCAACTAACTGACAATCTGGCCCCAGGATGAAGAAGCCATCGGAGTGAAGTACAGCGTGTATACAGAACACTTATATAGTGAGGGATTCCTCATGCATGCAAGGAATCAATAAATGTGCATCATTATTACTTGTTGCTCAAGCCACATTCTCTCAGAGATAATTTTTTAGTATGAAGACACATGAGTTTGACTCAGAGAAAAGGGAGAAGAATGCTGAGACATTCCAGAAAAGCTGCTGAATCCTGAGAAAGCGTGAGAAAGACACTCAAAACAACTCTGCCTCGATTGGTTTCCTAAATATGTTGAAGTAGAGAGGTCAAGATTGTGTTAGGTACACACTGAAGAAGAGAGAGGCTTTCTGGATTTCAAGATTCTGGTGCAGTGCCGTGACTGCACGAAAATACTTTCCCAAACTCCCAGCAACTGTTACTGCCCAACCTTGTCTAATATGAAGGGTTGACAACTGGGGGCTATCAGGTGGTTGGAGATGAAGCAAAGAGTGGAGACAGACAAGAGTAGATATTTGACATCCCCTTTCCCTTTCTGACATGAGAGCATCCACGGTGGGAAGGGTCAAAGAAGATGCTATGTAATTGAGGCCACCATCTTTGCTTTATTCATTCCTCTTTGGATGCCCTGGTGGACAGCCTCTTCTCTCTTTCACCCAAACACCAGGCTAAAAGGACAGAGCAGTCAGTTTTTCCTAGATATCAAAACTGACTTCCTGCAACTACTTTTGAAATTATGTAGACACGTCAGTTGGGATTAGGCACCCATTCAATTTAAACAATAATTACTGTACAATTAAAAGTGCCTATTTACAGTATATGCTAACATTTACATTTCCTCCCTCAGATCTGTGTTCTTTGTTTTTTTTAAATCCAAATATGTCTGTCTTCCTCCTCCATTTGGTTTATGTTATCTGCTATATTCCCAAAATATTTGCGTTTGTATCTCTAATAAATTCATTTAGAAAGTCAGAAAGGAGGAAAATGCAATGTATTGGCATGAATATGAATGGCTTAGTTAAAAACTAGCTTTGGTTAGGAAAAGCCCTTGAGTGGGTAGTGGAGCTACTAATTTAATGATTACTGCAAACAGAAATATTTGCTTTGATATTCAGTTATTTATCTGGAACCTTATTTTCCTGGCTTGTCCAACAGCATGTGATAGGAAGTGAAAAATATCTGGCAGGGTGTCAGCCATGTGAAGGGGTGCTTCACAAAGGGAGTTGGTATGCCCGAAAGCCCTTTCCTCAAATACTGTATATGCTTCTTGAGGGGCTTTCCATGTCATCTCCAAGAAGTGCCTGCACACTACTTCATTGTGCCAGCATTCTCAGTAGAAGAAGTGTGCTGATAACTTTGAAAAAATCCAGCTGTTGGATGTGTGATGCAAGCTGCTTCATGCTTCGCACATTTTATGAGCTCTCCCCTGTGAATGTTTTGCACAGTCAGATACTTTCATTCCCCCCAGTGAGGCACCATCTTTGTGTGGTTGGGGGGCTTGTGTGCTCTGAAGAAGATGAGAGCTCTGCCAGAGGTTCAACCATACTGGACAGGTCTC
>JANHZU010001515.1:149265-161284 GCA_032468055.1 Acrochordus granulatus | reverse complement strand
GATGCCTTTGAATTGTGGTGCTGGAGAAGACTACTGAGGGTCCCTTGGACTGCAAGGAGATCAAACCAGTCAATCCTTCAGGAAATCAACCCTGATTGCTCATTGGAGGGACAAATACTGAAGCTGAAGCTCAAGTACTTTGGCCACATAATGTAAAGAGAGGACTCACTGAAAAAGGCCGTGATGCTGGGAAAAATTGAAGGCAAAAGGAGAAGAAGACGGGAGGAGATGAGATGGTTAGATAGCATATTCAGTGTGATGGGTGTGGGCTTGGATGGACTCTGGCAGGCAATGCAGGACAGGGAGGCCTGGCGTATGCATTGCATGGAATCATAAGAATCGGACATGACTGAGCAACTGAACAACAACATTTGCAACCAAAACTTAATAGTGCTTAACCAAGCCTTTGTTATCAAAAGGCACAGGTCAGTTTCCAAGAGAATGACAGAATTTGGAATACAGCTTGAGACACTTAAATGAGATCTTAAAATAATTGCCTGAAGTTGTGCTATTTTATTAGCAAATTTGATCCACATTGGATTCCATATAAAATTTGAGATGCAATTTTGGCATTAAAAATTTCTATTGCTGCAAAAACAAATCTTCCTTTTGAGTAAAAATACTAAAGCAAGGCTTTCATAGTAAAAATATTGCTTTCAGAAGAATTGTCTTACAATGGTATTGCCAGGCTCGAGTATGGTTTAACAAAATACCAAACAACTAAAATTATCAACTTGTATTGTTATATGATCTCTAATTATTCAAATATGCCTTTTTTTCCCCAAAAACCAAAATCTTACTTTTATCAGTTACTTTGTAATTGGTGTTTTGGCAATATTTAAGTAGAGATTCAACTAAGTGTTTCAGGACCAGTCTATTACATGCAAGAAGTAAAGCACCATCTGCATATAACAAAGCACAACTTTTCTTTTTAGCTAATGATGTACAACTTCATCTTGAAGTAGTATGATCTGCAGATCAGTAAGATAGATGTTAAATAATGTAAGGTCAGGATGGAAGCTTGTCTTACTTTCTTATTCTTTGTAATATTATCTATAAGTGAACCTTTTCCGTTTTATCTAACTTTTTTGCTATGTTGTCTATATTAGGTAAGTAAAACTCCTGCCAGGAACCAAATTTTCTTATTTGTCCCAAAGTTTGATTCTATTAACACAAATGTCTTAAAAATCTATAAAAGCAGCAACAAGTTTACCTTTCAGGAAAACAGAATATTTTCTTGCTAGATAGGCTAATACAAAACATTAATCAATTGTTGATCTGCCTTTTCTAAAACCAGCTTGAACATTAGTTAAAATAAAATGTTCCTCAAGGTAAGAAGTTAATTTTCCTTTTAAATGTATTGCACAAAGTTTTCCTAGGGCTGATAACAAATTGATTAGTCTATAATCTCCCTTCTTATATAAGCGCACTATTATAGTCCTATTCCAGCCTGAAGGGATTAAATCAGAGCTAACTATTACAGTGAATAGAACCACTAATAAAGGACTCTACCAATCTAGATTTTCTTTAAGGAATTTGATGGGTAATTTTGTCCTGGCCAGAAGCCTTGCCTAATTTTACTTTTGCTATCAGTTCAACCATCTCTTTCTCTAACACTGGTTCCTACTGTGGAAGGGTAAATAACTTTAATCTGATGTTGTTCCTGATATTTGTGACTTTCTGCCCTATTCCATAAATGTTGGTTTACAATATTTTTCACAGGTCTTAAATAGTATAGAGCAATCTGGGACTGAATAAGCAGTTAAAACTCTGGTGATTAATTTCCAAAATATTTTGGAGTCTTTATATAGAGAAGCATTTATTAATAATATGGGAATCTTTCTCAGCTTCTGTTTCTTCTGATAATATCTTATAATTTTTTCAACATATAATATCTTAAAGGAGGATGTTGTAAATTAGATTTTCGAGATGCTAAATATAGAACATTTAATTTTTTTCTTAGCTATCTGCATCAAACTAACCGGAAATTAAACTCAATACTCAATTGAGTATTTCTTTGATTTGATGCTCCAGATACTATAGTTTAACTGATTAGATTTGTTAGAATATTTGAATAAATTATTTTTTCTGCAAAATTTCCATCTTTTCTTATAGATGCTCTATAATCTAAAGCTTGGGAAGAATGTAATACTGCAGCTAAAATAATTATTTAAATGTTCTGCCCAACTAATCCTGCAATACAAATTGCCTTCCTGAAAAAATTCTGGGGATTAATATTAGATCAGACCATCATCTTTGCCATTGGTTAATAAATGTAAAATTTTATGTTGATGATCACTATCTGATCTGAAGCTGACATTAAGTAATCTGACTAGGGGAAATAATTTGATTGATATTAAACTTTAACACACTTGTGCCTTATCTACAAGTAAATGTGAATTCTCAAGGAGATCATGATACAATTTAAAATTATTAAATCTGATTTATTATAAAGATTGGCTAAACAAGAACCCACATATTTGATTTTCTGGTCTTTAGATTATCAGTCATCCAATCTACTTGCTCAAGATTTGGCAGATAAATAAGAAAACTTGGCTACCAATGTTTCATTATTAGAGCCAATTCTGGAATTTAAATCTCCCAGAATCACAAAATGTGATTTTAAAAGCAGATTTTGTATGTATATGTGTGTCCAATTCTATTAATAGAATTCCAGTTCTATCCAAATATGTTTAATTTGGGATTGTGTTTTTACTGGTGGAAGATAAGCATTTATAATAATTAAATCAAAATGCTTAAATTTTATTTGGATTGTAATAGCATATTCATGGTGCTTTGCTAAGGTTGTCTCTTCCTTTAAGCACTTGAGACAAAGATTGCTAAGCCTGGGTTGTTACACTCTTTCTTGGAAATTCTACAAGTCATTACAAAAATGGAGTGAAGCCCTGGAGATAAAACTGATTGTGTATCCATGTTTCCTGTAACAGAATAATATCAGAATTATTTAAATATTGAGTTAAAGAAATATTATGTTTATTAAACCAACCAGTAATATTCCAAGAAATTATTTTCAGAATGAAGCATTTAGGACTATGTTCTGAAAGTAGTCAGTCTTCAAAACATCAATGCTATTTAGTAATCCTTCTTTGTCGAAAATAGCACAATAATTCCTACTTCTGGAATTACTTGTTGGTAAGTATTGGATAGGATTGGGGTCCCTATAAAGATCACTGGGTATCTGAGTTATTACCTAATTAATTAGTCTCCAGATATCTCATATATTGCCAATCTGAAGCAGACTCAAAATAACATTTATTCTGCAATCTCTTTGTTTCTCTTTTTATGCCATTTGCTTTCATGTAGTATTATTATAATAGTATTATTATATTTTGTTTCTTGATTTGCTTGGATTAGTATTTTCCTGATAGTTTCACTAGCTGGTCTTTAAGTTTGCAAGGTTGATGTACAATAGGCTGTACAATAGTATTCTTGAGATTTAATATACGATCTGCTGTTTCTGTTGTTTTGAACATAACAATTGCTGTTTCTTTAAAATAGTTAAAAACTGTACTAATTCAACACTAATTATATTTATAGTGATGGATAAAATTAAATATTGAAGTATTAGAACAAAATGCAATTTCCCTTACAATTGAAATAACATTCCTTTAGGTTTTGGATAATTTATGAAGGCTGATTTATTGGTATAGTGTTAAGATTCCAGAGTATATTAAACAACTTAGTAATGACGTTCTTACATTTACTGCCTTTGTTATTAACCATAGTTGGATCTCCTGGAACTGAAGGGCATAAAGATTGCTTTGCATCATCACTTTAGTCTGATAAGCAATTGATTTTTTTCTTCTTCTCACCAGGTCAATTATAATTAAATTGGAACTTATACTATTATTATTTTTATGATCTATGTTAAAAGCCCTCTTCTTATTTCATTTCTTATAATATCTATCTTTTTCTTTTTTGTTGTTATTAGGTGCATCCATAACAGCCTGTTAAATTTTATCTTCCTTGTCAGTTTATTTGCTCTGTAGTTCTTTATAGTTTTTACATTTTTTCTTCAGCTGTCCTTCTTTTGATTTAAACTTTTTAAATAATTTCTTTGCATCAGAATTATATGAGTTTGAATTTTCTTTTCTGGAACTCAGTAGTTTACTTGCTAACTTTGGGCATTGTAAAAGGTTATTTCTTTGCTCTGATCCTTTAACTGTGCCACATTTCTCCACTTTTACCATTTGTTGGGCCAATTTAGTAAAAGTAAATTGAAAGTCCTTATACTTTTTGATTAAAGGAAGTTCTGCATTCTATTTCATAATTTGTCAATTATTTCTTGCAATTGCTTCAAAATATCCAATATTGAGTATAAGGTTGTTTGCTGTAAAGCCATCATTCTAAGTCTAGATGATGATCATGGGTCATCAAAACATTACAGTGGAACCTTGGATTGCAAGTAATGTGGTTAACAAATGTTCCATAAGACAATCAATTTTTTTTAATAAAATGTAATTTGGTTAACGAGCAAACATTTTCAAGATGAGCACTGTGTGATGACTTTGCACAGGAAATCTCACAATGGAGCAAGTGGTTCTTCTCTCTCACTGCATAAAAAATATAAAGTAAGTGAAAATCATTCAAGAGAAAGAACTCCCGAGATTCAGATTCCAAATTCTCCTTCCAGGCAATAACCCTCCCCCTCCTCTCCTCCCTCTCATCTCCCTCATGCCAGCCAGGACTCTTTTCATAGCATAGGAAGATTGACCCTCCATCTTCCCTGCCACTCACACACAAACAAACTCCCCTCTCATAGCACAGAGGCAGGTTATGATAAGAAAAATTTCCAAACCACCCGGGAAAGACCTCTGGGAAAGGCATTGCTGAGGGAAAAGGCTGCTTTGCCCTTGAGCAGTGATGGCAGCGGATCCTCCTGATCCAACAGGGCCGCCCAGACAGCACTGGCTGAGCAGCAGCTGATTGCCAGAATCTGCCTTGGAGCAGATCCATAAGTTCTGGTTCATTTATTCTATTTCTACTTTATATTGTGTATTAATCATTGTTACTTGTTTCAGATATTAGGGACAATCATTTCTGCATAAAATTCCATTGAAAATTATTTTTATGAATATTTTTGGGGGCATGGAATGGATCATCCGACTTTACATTGTTTCCTGTGGGAAACTTTGCTTTGGTTTAAGAGTATTTTGGATTAAGAGCAGTCTTCCAGAACGAATTATGTTCGCTATCAGAGATTCCACTGTATTCCCTTTTATTTGTTCTCATTGAATGATTCTTTGTTGAAACTGTAGATGTTAATATTTTTAGGGTACATCTGTAGCTGTGGCTAAGTTCATGTAATTTCAACTGTTAGCATCAGCAAGTTCTTCAGCAAGATTTACATTCATTTCACTAAATTTTTGCTGGAGTATGAGTTGATTTAAGAAGCAGTCATGATGTGTTACTATGATTTCAGTATCCTTGATTAAACTTTGTCTATTCTCTTGAGAAATAAAATGATCATTAATTTTTAATTGTCTCAGTTGTGAGTAACTTAGCCCAATTTTGTATGTTAGAAGTTGCAAACCAAGTTGTGTATAGTCTCTAGGAGTGAAAACTTTATCTCTTCATTTAATTTAGCATATGCATGCAAAACAATAATTAATAATTCCCAAAGGTTTTATAGACTTTAATCAGTATTTCCAGATGATACATTAATATTTGTTGAATTAATTATTTTATCTTTTAAGGTCAGCATTAGGACAATTCCTCTGCTTTCTTCTTACTAAAAGAGACTTTAATCACTCCTTTTGACATAAAATTGACCCGAAGTATAAAAATTTTTTTCTATAGAAGCTATTAGGAGGCTCAGCTTCTCACACTGCCATCTTAATTGTAAGTCAGATGATTAATATTAATCTTTGATCAGTGTGCACTGAAGAGGACCCAGCTGGGTAGGAAAAGATGAGAGGCAGATTTGTTATTTTTCCCTGGACTTAGCAGGAGAGCTGAAGAAGTGAGGCAGGATGGTGGAAATTATGTCTCCTTTTGATGGAGGGATATTTGGTCTAGGGTGAAGTTGCTCTATCCACTTTTAATAAGGGCTTTAATCTCTTTTACTAATGTAGACATTGTCTAGGAGGACTGGACAGTAAACTCTTGTGATTCGAGCCAAGAATAATTTTGGACGTAGAAAAAAAAGGTATGAGCTAACAAATCTGCATTCAGTAAATATGCTGAATTTGCTACAATTCTGTGTCCTTTTTATTTTTCAGCTCCTTTTCCCCACTTTTTGAAGCCTTATATAAATATAAACGTTACTGCCAGGTATTCATCTTTTTAATGAAGCTTAGAGGATATGAAACTTGGTGAGTGGTGTTCTGTGAATTGAAAATATTAAATAAATATTTTTTTGAATGCTTATTAATGTGTGCCATTATATCAGTTTTCTCAATCTGCTCCTATTCAGTTTTACAATTAGCAAGGATTACCAACTATTACTGGAATTTAGGGAGTTGAAATCTTAGTATATTTGGGAGTCATCAAGCTGGGGGAAGCTGCATTACTTTTTAATGTAAATGATGTCTGCAATTCTCCATAGAATCAAGTAATGTTTACTTAGCTCTGCAAGAATTTCTATGAAATCTGAGCCAAGAACATTCATAGATTCTAGACTCGCTGGGACCAGGCACACTATAGATCTTGAAAGACTTTCACTTCATAAATCTCGGTGTTACTTTTTTTTCTCAAAATGCACCCAAATTAATCCAAATGAGAAATAATAACTGCATTTTAAAAATTCTGTTGTAAAAATATCTCAAAATAGAGATGCTCAGTTGTTGAGAGAATATGTCACAAGACTTTGTATTGAAAAAGACATTTTAATATATGTTAATAATATAAATACTATAATATTATTTCTTATAACAACTTTTCCCAACTTAGTATCCTCTACCTGTATGGGATTACACATCCCTTATCCTCATCTAGCATACATATATTTATATAAAATTAATCAGATAAAGAAATGTGTTAAATTCTAAATCAGTTGTTTTAAACTAAACAAAAGCAGTGAGATATCTTCTGGCTTTACTAAGTAGGCATTGTAAAAAACTAGAAGCATAATAATAGATATATTATTTGTGATTTTGCTGTTCCCCCCAAAGGTTTCAGTGAAGTAATTTTTTTTGGAATTTCTGAAATCACAGTTCTTTCCTTATGTAATCACAAAATATAATTATTTACCTTAAAGGTTGCAGTCCTCTTGAAGAAAGAAATTTGAAATTTGGAAATGTTCCTGGACCTGTTTTTGCTCCCAGATTTTCAGATGGAAGTTGCAGATAGCAGAGTTTTGGGTGCCTCAACTGTGCTTATTTCTAGAGAGGATGGTCTTGGACATACTTGCATATGACTCAGGATTTATGACATATATGATTACAACACATGTTTTATCTGCCACAATGAACTGAGTATCGAGCTGCTTTTGAAAAATGTTCATGAGTTTTCAGCTGGTCCAAATGTAGAGAACTATTTCAGCATGCTTCAACATTCTCCCCACAATGATTTTGAAGGCCAATACAAAAAGTCCCCTATGAGCTGAGTCTGCGACCTTGTACATAAGGGGCTGTTGAAATTTCAGTTGGGGCTGTTGACATTTCAGTTTATGTTCTCCTATACTGTGCTCTTTATAAGGACTCAAAGGCCTGCCTTACATGGTAAAAAAAACTTGGGAAATATTCATTTATCCATTTTGACTAAGCTTGGATTAAGGATTATAAAGTTCTGTTTCCTCCCATATGATTTTCTATGATCAGCTGGTGAGACTTGCTCCTTACTATTTTCTCAGGATCTCCTTCATTGTATTTCCTGGACATTAATAATTCCGGCATTTATCTTTCTTTGAAAGTGAGCAGAAACTTTTGTTCTATCATAAACAATATTTGAATTTATGATGCTCCACCTCATTCTGTGAAAATATTGTTCCTGGCTTTTACATTTAATTGTGTTTCTTTTGAAATTCTTCTTTTTCTGAATACTGATATGACAGTTCCTTAGATGTTTTTGTCTGAGTACTAGTAATTAAAAAACCAGCTGCAAGTATAGTATATAATTTAATAGAAATATGTTGCATTTCCAAAATATAGTTAGATGATTGTTGCTGCTCAAAGGTGGTTTCACTGTATACAACTTAGATCATGTGGATCTGAATGGTAAAAGAAAATATATGGCTAAAATTTACTTTATTTATACTATACTAAACAGTTTCAGAGCAGCATTTTGTGTTAATAGTTCCCAAACTCAAACAAGAAATACACTTATAAAATATTATTTCAATGGATACTTTCTGCTTTTTGAAACTCCTGTTTCAAAACATTGGTAAAGCAAGCAAATATAGATTTAATTATGGAGATGCTTCAACTGCAATGCTACTGAGTACTCAAAATCCAACAAAAGCAGTCCTGCTTGAAATGCATGCTAATCAGTTCATTGATCTGAAGTGAGTTGTGCTTTAATTTAGAATTTAGCTTGCTAAAGCTTACTTTAGCAAACTTGATAAAGTCCAACTTTCTGAAACAGATTCACCATTGTGCAGGTAATTTCAACTTTTTCTTGAAAAGTAAATTGTTTTAAAACTATCATCTTTGGGAAAATGAGCATGATATGATTTCAGTGCAAGATAGATGCACAAGCCCATTTATTGTTACTGAAAAGTAAATCCTATTAAGTTGGATAACAGTTACTCTTCAAGTAATGTGCATAGAATTGTAGCGCTACAATAACATCCTGTAACCACTTAGGAAATAATCCTGATTAATAAGCATAAAATAATTTAAAGGCAGCATGTATATGATTATGGCTCAGAACCAACTCTTATATTTCCATTTATATCAGTGAAATTTAAAAGTTCTTAATTGTGACTGTAATATCTGATTATTACTTTCCTTTATCTGTTTTTGTTTCTAGATTTAAAAAATAAATATTTGTGCCATATTTCCTCAAGGGTTTAAGTTTTTTTAAATAATATATAATTAGTTAAAAATTTTGCTGTAAATTAGTTATTTGAGAGGACAGTGAAGTGATAAAATATTAATGAAATCTTGGAAAAGCAATCAATATTTGTATTGGTATATTAGGATGAGCCATGCCAAAAAAACTAAGCCACAAAAATATATGATAACACAGAATAAGTAGTAGAATTCTGTGAATTTTAAGAAGTAGCAAAGAGGTCCATAGTTACCCAAATTGGATTAAAAATAAAAATATTCATAGAAGTCACTCCACTCCTGACCGTATAAAACATGCTTTTAAGCAGCACCAACGTTAAAGATGATCAGTGTTCAGCCAGAAAGGTATTCCATGCCATCTGAAGGCAGGATAGCTGAAGTGATGTTCCTGCCATCAGATGGTTGATGTATTTGGGAGTCTTCAGATGAGGAACAGAGGATTATACTATATATCTAGACCACTGTGCACAAAAAATAATGTTTTAAAGGATTAGACTAGTAGAATGGAATTTTTATGAATCAAATTATCATCCTATAAAAGTACGTTAAGGTCTGCATGCAGTTTATGACAGTGCTTTCCAAATCCACAACCAAATTGTAATTTTTAATGTGATGAAACAGAAAATAGGCACTGATGACATTAACTATATTTTATGTTGAATTAACTTAGTTTGAATCAGATCTAGTTTTTGTCCTAAGCATGTTTAAATCTTTTTTTGGACATGTCTGTTTTTTAAATACAGCTAAAGACAGCTGCTAAAAGTTGAAGTATGGTTGCCCAAAATTGCACATCATTGCTTTAAATGTTTTTAAAAATACTCTTCACAGATCATTTATAGCTGATCTGTTATTCTCCAAATGTCTTCAACCAATTTCAGCCTTTTCCCAGCCAGCATAATTGTTGGCCATGCTTAATGGGGATAATGTGAACTGGTCTTTAGTATGGTCTAAGGATTAATTCTGTGAATGGGGTCGGACTAAAAAGCCTCTAAGCTCCCTTTGAACACTATAATTCTATATCTTGAGAATATTAGTCTCCATAAAATATCTCACATCATCAGAGATTCATACTGCTTGGAAGTTTCTGGAATAGCTAAGGTGATAAGTTAGCTTTGTAAGCAAAGTTCCTTTTGGTCTCAAAGTGTATCAGTTTATCAGTCATATAGTTTTTAAATTGGCATTTTAAAAATATTTTTAAAATAAATTTAAATTGCAGTGATGGGGAAAGGGGATTAAGACTAAAAACATGGTCAAATTGATGTATAATTCCTGTGTTTCATAAGAGAGAAAACAGAAAAAGTGCCCTGCCAGATCATATCACTGACCCATCAGTCTAGCAGTCTATTTTACAGTGGCCAATCAACTGCACGACGAAGTTTTCTGGTCTCCCAGCAGAAAGCCTTCAGAGTCAATCACACTACTATCAAGACTAATAGTGTTCCCCATGACTTTCATAAATTGGTCCAACCCATTTTGAGGCCAGCCAAACCACTAGCTAGCATCACATCTCATGGTAGGGAATTCCAAAGTTTAATTATGTGTCGTGTAAAAATAAATTATTTTTATATGTCCTGATTTTTCCAGGATTTAATTTCTTTGGGTGAACCCTGGTTCTAGTACTGTGCATAAGAAGAAAGATGCGAGATGGGGGTTACTAAGAATGGAATATATTAATAAAGGATTATATACACAAGATCTTTCACATCTTTCCACTTAGGATTTGTAGCAGAATAACTTTCAATCCTTGCTCGACAATTGTAAAGCTATGCATCACACAGGGTCAGAATATATGTCCATAGGTTCATTATAATATCATCATGCAAGTGAGAAAATTATGTAATTTGCATGTAATTTGCATCAGTTGTATTATGATGAAAAATATGCACATGCATTAATTTGCATCATTAAATTACATAATGGTATGAACAAGATTGTTTCTCCTGAAGATACCTATCTAAGTGTACACATTAAAGTGGGAACTCAGTGTTTGTCATAAGACATTTTTTCTTAGAAAACTCTAGGAGGCATATCAAAGCTTCCTTTTTTCCTATATGGTATCTTCATGCGTATTTACAGTGGTGCCTCACAAGACAAGACTAATCTGTTCTGGAAGAATGCTCTTAGCGCGAAATGCTCATAAAGTAAAATGAGGTTTCCCATTGAAAACAATAGAAATCGGACGATCCGTTCCATGCCCCCAAAAATATTCACCCAAAAATCATTTTCAATGGAATTTGATGTAGACATGATTGTCCCTAACATCTGAAACAAGTAACCATGATTAACACATCATATAAAGCAGAAAAAGAGCAAACTAACCAGCACTTACAGATCTGCTTCAAGGCAAGTTCTGGCCTCGGCTGCTGCTTGCTGGCTCGGAGGATCTGCTGCCGTCACTTTAAAAGGGCCTTTTCCCCCTCAGCTTTTCTGGGCGTCGTGGACAGTTTGAAATTGCTTCTTGCCTCCGTACTATGAGGGGAAAAGCAACGAGGGGGAAATTCTGCTTTATTTTGGGCAAGGACAAGGACAATTTCTGCTTTATTTTGTATGTGCGCATGCGCACACGCTTTGAGAATGTCCTGGCATGAGAGGAGAGGAGAGGAGGGGAAGAGGACTGCCTGGAGATTGAATCTGGAGTCTGAAGTCTTGGGAGTTCTATCTCTTGAGCGCCTTTCACTTAATTTATGCTGTTTACACAATGAGAGAGGAGATCATTGCGATCAGGATTCTGGCAAGGTCAGTCATATGCACAGAAATGGAGTAAACTGCACACAGCAGCATCAGCAGAACACGTGTGCGTGCTTGCCACATTGGCAGAACTTTCATGCAGGGTTGCTGTCTGTGCAACAATGGAGTAAAGCACATAGTAGAGCTGGCAGAACGCGTGCGCGTGCTTGCATCATCAAAACTCTCCTGCGGGGTTGCTGTCTGTGCAACAGTGGAATAAAGCACACGATAGAGCTTGGAGAACACGTGCGCATGCTTGCCGCGTCAGCAGAACTCTCATGCGGGGTTGCTGTCTGTGCAACAATGGAGTAAAACACATG
>JANHZU010001515.1:82933-97333 GCA_032468055.1 Acrochordus granulatus | reverse complement strand
CTGAAAATCACAGCTGGCTGAGTTATGCAGCACATTAAGTCCTAACTGTAGTTTATTAAATACAGGGCTTGGATTGCCCTCTGGCATCTGAAGCTGCTCTGGATCTCTTCCACAATAAGTCAATATTAATACAAAGCTGATATACTTGATCTATGGTTTGTGGAATCCCTTGATTAATGAGCTCAGCACCAATTTGGTCATTTAGCCCTCATCTAAACTGAGCAGTTAGAGCAGGTTCATTGCACCCTAGGTCTGTTGCAATCAGTTTGAATTCTGCTGTGTACTTCCTAATCCTTCTATTGGCTTGGTTAAACTGATTAATCTGGCAGGTCATTGTAATTCTTTTATTGGGTCTATGTATATTCTCATTAAGCCAGGTCATGTTTTATAGCAAAATTGCAAAAAAAAATTGCAAGTTTTCTTAGAAATAAACAATTTCTTGTTTATTTTAATTATTAGATTTAACCAGAAAATGTTTCAACTTCTATCCAATGGTTCCTGAAGTTGACCATGAAGTTTTGATAGTTATCAAAGGTCATTTGTTTCAATGATTGGGAATCCCCATTGAGTCATTGAGGCTGTCAATAGACTCAACATGAAGGAGACTCATGACAAGTTGATCAGAAATTCTTCAGCACAAGTACTCACAAATAATTTGCATTGTGTGATAAATGTTCTAATCCTGACTCCTTCCCCTTCAAATCTTTTTGGTAAGCTCCTATGAGTTCTCTGTAACACTGGCTGCATTTATGGATTCACCATGGAAGTTGGGGCTGTTAGAGGTGTGGGCTGGGCCAAGTGCTGCCAGTTGAACTAGCTAAAGCACTGTCATTGATAAGTTCTGCCTCTTATTTTCTATGCCATTCTGACAACACAGAACAGCATCCAATGACACTTGATCAGCACTTCTCCTACCTGTGGGTCAGATGCTATGCTGGATCTTTTGTTTCATCCCAGCTAAAGTTTTTGATAGTGGAGTAGATGAATGTCAAGTGCAAAAGACCAGATTTAGATATCAAGGTTCAAATTACTGTAACTAATTTATTGTTCCAGCCTGTTTACAAGAATCTTCTCAACTAATGGTCCAACACTGTGTTAGATAAAGTTCAACAGCAAACAGGAAGGGTTGAACCTTGTGCATTTGTGGCTACTTCTTCCTCTGCCTCTTCCATGTCTTCTACTACACAATACCTCTACTACACAATGCCTCAAAATTATCATCTGGATATCAAAAGTTCAGGAAGCTCGCTCCTTCCTTCCTTCCTTCCTTCCTTCCTTCCTTCCTTCCTTCCTTCCTTCCTTCCTTCCTCCCTCCGTCCTTCCCTCCCTGCCTCCCTCCCTCCCTCCTACTCCTACTCTAACACAGTCTATCATTCTTTTTGAATATGTTAGCTTATATTTCTTACATTTCTCATTCTTATTGAAAGTAAGATGAAATCTGGCTTAAAGGGGTAAGTTTTCCCAAAAATAAGGCAGTGGCTCAGAATAGCAACAAAGAAAAAATACTGTTCTCCTAGCTGAAAGATCTCATAATGAGAATGTGAAAGAGGGAGATGTGGTATTCTTTTGGAACTGGCAGGAGTAAAATCTCACACCTAGTTGAATATTTACAAATGTTATCTTTGCTCTGCAGTTTCTGTCTGTGTTGTGTAATACTAATTTGGAGATTAAAAAACTGAACAGAAGTCATATTAACTGGACAATGGTATTGAGCTATAAGAATAGAGATAATAACTTGACACCCAGCAATGTTACTTTACCAGAAAATTGAAGACTGATTCCTTATATGGAAAATATCCTCATAAATTTGTTTTAATAAATTAAAATGTTGTCCTAATCTTTGTACAGAAAGGAAACGTCCATAACATATTTTGGCATGCAGGCTTTGTTAATAACTGCCCCAAAATTGATAGACATTTTTTCATTTGGTATCTGAATATCTTTTTATAAGAATTGCAACACCTCTCGCCCTGTTTTTGGCTTATTTTCCAGGATTCAGCTGGTTGAATGACTGTGAGAGTTAAGTCTATGCTATGTTGTCTGATTAAATATTTTAGGAAGAGCTATGTATGTGATGGCTTAGTGGTTAAGATGCTGAGCTTGACAGCTGGAAGGTCAGCAGCCTGAGTTTGAGACCCAGGCACCACATAATGGGGTGCATTCCCGTTATTCACTACAGCTCTTGCCATTGTAGAAGTTCGAAAGCATGCAAAATGCAGGAAGATAAATAGGTACTGTGGAATTGTCTTTGGACAAAGTTGGCTTTTTGGCTATGAAATGGAGATGAGCACCACCCCCTAGAGTCAGACATGACTGAAAGGGGAAACCTTTACCTTTTTATGTATGCTTCACCATTTTCATAAAGCCATTTGTCCCCCTAATAAAGTAACTGTACATGTAGATCATTTGCAAGTTGTGTATACATTATTCATAAGATGAAGTGAGTGGGAAAGAGAGTTTAAGTATATGTATATATTCTTTCTTTAACAACAAGAACTGGTGGAGTTGCAGTCATTGAACTAAGTAAACCCTCATCCGTGATTGAGCAACTGAACAACAACATACCCTCATTTACCACAGAATGACACAATGGGAATAATGCCGCCACAAAGGGATTTCACTTTCATACAATCTACACAGATTTATTTTGAAGCTCACAACTAAGTGAAAATATTTTGTATAAATTCCCTAGAAAGATTTAATGTATGCCATGTATAAGTAAAGCCTCACTGGAATTAAGTCTGATTCCAGCTGATTGTATGAAATGGAACATTTTTTTCTTTCTGCCCAGTAGGGGTCACTAGTAGACCAATACTACAAAAGTCTTTACAATATATTTACCATATATTTCCCTTCAGGCTTTTTTGGGAAAAAAACACATACAGTACTCCTCTCAGGATGATGAATGTAGCTCTATACTATACCCTTTAGAATTTCTAGCCTATTTTATGCAGAATAAAATCTAAACATGTAACACACTAAGGCTTTACATCATCTCTTTACAATGTAAATGCAGTTTCAGAAGCTATAGATTTTATGCATCCAAATAGCTATCTGTAGTCAGAGTACTTTTTACTGTTTCCTTCTTCAGCAGTTTGTGTGTGTAGAAATAACGACAGAATCCATTTTTGCTATGACTTGCTTTTGTCCTTCTCATCCTTAACTGAATCAGTCCTCCTTGATAATATTTTCAGACTTGTGGAGAGGCAGATGCCAAATGAAGAAGAGATCTTATTTCAATAATTGTCTTCCAGAAATCCACTAAGAAAATACTTGTATATATACAGGCATATATCTTTTAAAAACACTTCAGCACTATTTTAAATTCATTAAGAATCTCTTTCACTTAAGAATGTTTGGATTTTTGAGCCCTCCAAACCACTTCTATTTTGAAATGATAACAGGAGTTGTTCACACCATACTTTTCACCAGTATTGTCTCATATTATGCAACTTTGTTAATACAGCTGTAAATATTTTTGCATCTAAAGTAGAAGACAAAATGATAGTGGAGTGGAGACACGGAAAAATTGGAAGTTGGAGACAAAGAAACTGTGCCTTGTTTAGAATATATAATATGGAGATTCTGCTTCATGCGAGGCTGTTTTGACACTTCAGAATTAACAGTGGTTCAAGGCCCTATGGGAACCCATGTTTTCATCACATATTACAGCCCCCTTTGTTAAGTGTGCTTACTGTTGCATATGTCTGCATCTACTTCACAATCAAATCTTTTTGTTTGGCAAAACGACAGTCTTCCTCACGCTGGAGCATTTCAAAAATGTTGGATTAAAGCTTTAGTCACACCATGCCCAAATCATAGTGGCCCTTTCTAGATGGGCCAGACACTGTAGGAGTTGAAGAAAAACACATTTTTCTTCTGCAATAGGGTGTAAAAGAAATCTCCACATAGGCTTACAAGAGATAGACTTACAAGATTCATCAAAACCGATTCTGTAAAAAAGCTGCATCAGAATCTGCTAGCGTTTCTCTTTTATTGTTTAGAAATCTGCCTAAAAATCTATTTATGAGAGATATGTCTAAAAAGAGAATGTGAGCTTTTGAATATCAGGTAAAAAAAGTGGTTTACATGATCTTACCTTGGAAAAATTTACATAAAGAGCACTTCTGATGTAGCTATTCAAGGAGCATAAATATTTAACGCTGCTTTATCCTTCCTGCTTTCATCATCAGAGAGCAATTATCTCTTCCCCATCCTGGGCAATATCAAGATATAGAGACTTCAATTACCAGAATTTTCAGCAATGTCTGAGTTAGCTGGGGGATTCCTGGGAGTTATTCTTGTGCTGGAGAGCACTCAAGATGGAGAAGGCTCTCTATCATCCCTTAATATGTGGAAAGGAAGGGAAGGTTGATATGGACAATGACTTTGCCTTGACTGTGCTATTTTATCTAAGGATGATTTGATCATTTGTATCTTCCAAGCAAGAGGAAAAGATTTTTCTTTTGACCACACATCATTTGCAAGGTGTGATAAAAACTCTACCTATAGTATAAGTTATCAATAGTGCTTTGGGTCAGGAGGGATCTAAAAAAAATTTGGACACAATCTTCCCTTTGGGGCTTGCTTAAAAGATTCTGAGCACATGTTTCATTGCTCATGTTTCGATAACATTTTGAAAAGCCTTGGATTAGGTCTGCTAGCCCATGGGCAGTCATGAAACATGTGGCTGCAAAGCATCATTTTTTTCCCCTTTTATTTTGGAAAAACTTTATAGATGAATTGAGATGACTGCTCCCAGTCAGCCAGCAGGCAGCAAGTGAATAGATTAGAGGAATTGTAATCCAGAAACATTTGGCAGACTATGGCTTCCTCACCTTTCTTTAAGGCTGATTAAAAAGTTTGTAATGTTCAGTTATATTGTTACTCAGCTAAGTCATCTACAGACCTATGTGCCCATCAGCATCTCTTTTGAGATCTCCAGTACCTTCCCAGAATGAGTGAGAGTAAAGGTAGGGGTCTTTAGGAGTGGAGGGGGGGATTTGCAAGGCTTGTGTAGCAGGAAGAATTAGGAATGTCTTCTGAAGCTCTACAACAAAGTCAGGGAACACCACCCAATAAGAGGGGACTGCTAATATGTTTTAATGCTTTCTTTTAGCAATATAAGCGTTTCATGATCACTTTCTCAACCATTCATACATATTAAAATAACCCTGCTTGCTATTGGTTAAGCAACACAAAGGGGTTGAAAGTTGAAAATTTGGAAGAGTCTTATTTATTTATTTATGCATCATCAAATTTCTAAACCGCCCTTCTTCCTCAGAGAGGAACACTGGGTGGTGTACAATAAGATTTAAGTTATTTTGGAGAGGAACCTTAATAGAGACTTCAAATTTCTCTTACTTCCAATTCTTTTTGTAAGCAGTGCTGGGTTAACTCAGGGTTAACTCAGCTTGATTGCTGGTTTACTTCAACTTCATAGATCAAGGTCAATAGTCATCCATCCGATCACAATTTATATGACCATTGCATGGGCATAGGGATTATAAGAATCTTAACAGAGAAATATTTATTCAGAGTCTCTATCTCTTCATATCTTCCCTTGTAATAAGATTAATCTCCTGCATGATTTGTTAACCCTTCATGGCCACTCTTGTTGGTCATTACCTCATTCTGTAACACTTACTCCTTAATTTTCTAATTCTGCCCATTTTGGCAGAGCTCAACATGCCAAGCAAAGTCAGATGTGGCTCTTGAATTGATAGAAGTCACAAATCTGCCATCTGTAGACATTTACTATAGTCCATGTCTTTCTCCTCTCCCTCATATTAAAGGCACTATTAGAAGACTGAAGGCAGAAGGAGAATGGGATGGCAGAGGATGAGGTGGTTAGATAGCATCTTAGACATGATGGATATGGATTTGGGTGGACTCTGGAAGGCAGTGCAGGATAGGAAGGCCTGGTGTGCTGCGACTGAACAACAACAACAATGTAGTGCATGTGAATATTTTTTTCAGAAGAAATAATTCTCTCAGTATCCATTTCATAGTCTGTAAATCTGTATTTCACTTTTGAGATCCGCCCTGCTAATTCTGTGATCTATATAATTTCTAGCTATGCTAAGGATGAACTTTGAAGTCTGCTGTCATTGTATAAATGCCATTATGCATTCCTGACACCCCAAATGTAACATAAGACATGATGGCAAGGTATTTAAGAAAGTGCCTCCTTTTTGGAGAACTGATCCCTTTGGCAATCTGCAGAAGGAAGAATAGGGATTTTAAGCTCTGAGTTCTGTATACCAATATGAGGCATGCAACATATACATATACGTTTATTTTAAACACGCGAGCTGAAATGTTAAAGGGAAAAATTATCTCATGCAAGCATTTGCTTTTTCCCTCCTTTTTTAATTTGCTCAAACCCCTTCTCAATTCTTCCCACCCCTCTTACTGGATTTTTAGAGAAGTATTTTTCTCCCATCAGGTGAATGAATATATTGCTGCTATGTGTTATACTGGAAAAAAAAATACAAAATTTGTGCCTAAATTATGGTTAACATACTTATAGTGAAGTGACTTTTAAAAATAATAATTGTATTAAACATCACAATTAAAAAGATAAAACTACAAGAAGCTAAAAGAATAAAATACGAAGTGTGAAGTAGAAACATAGAAAAGAAAAGAAAATAACAATGTAGTAAATAAATATATTAAGAAATGGCTTCCCCCTTCATCACAACAAATATAAATTCTTTTAGTAATTTATCATCTTCTCTTAAAATGCAACAAATAATCTCTTCTTCTTATATCTCATGTGAGGCGGCTTTGCAGTTTGACCCTGAACTTCTAAAACAAAGGCTTATCTTAAAGCATTTTCCTGCTGCACAGCCGCTTTTCTGTCCAACTCCTGTATAGATTTATGAAGATGATGTTTCAACGTACTTGCACACTCACACCACCCATCTGTAGCTGGACCGCTTACTTAATTCTTCTTCCAAATTTTGGGATTCTAACAGTTTTTGTCTAGGGTTACATGATAGATCAGAAAGGACAGGAATATGGGCTGTTTCTAGGGATAAAGAACTGGACCTTCAGGGAAGCTTATGGACTATTGCAGTTTTCTGTTTCAAGCATATTTCTGCTATATAATCAAAGCTTCCTTTTATAACAATGGTTGAACACAGTATGAATCATCCATAGGGAGAGAGCTAAAAATTGATATTTTGAAAGGTTAACAGAAAAACAGCTTTGCTATCTGTGATCAATAAAAAAGTATTTCAAGTAATTAAAACCTCTGATGTGAACAATTCTTTCCTGGTGCCTATTAGCCAGACACATGCAATAAATATAGATAAAACAGGTCTGCTCCTAAGAGAACTTATTACATACAAGTTTAGCCTGGGTGCTTATGAACTCCCCAGTTCAGGTTGTAAATGAGTTCTGAAAAATATTATTATGTAGGATAATGATTTCCCATACAGGTTAAAAATAGGCATGACTTGGGCTGTACTGCTAGATGCGTTCACTGAGATAAAATTTAATTTAACTTTATGGGATTTCTCAATAGACCTGCACGGGATTATGTTTATTGTGTTCACTATTGTAAAGCCATTTTTATGTTTGTGTGTTTTAAATCAATGTTTGGTTTGGGATGAATTTGGAAACTATTAAGTTGATTCAGGTTGCTGCCTTACTGATGTAAGGTGTTGTGATAGGCAACACTTACTGGATCATTGTCTTAGGGCCAGAGAAACTTGGCTTTGTGTACTATGTGTATGGGTTCAACCACAAATGAAACTTATGTTAACCAAAAACTGGGAGACTGTGAATTCCAGTCCTCCCTTAGATATGGAAACTGTCTGGTTGACTTTGGGCCATTCGCTGTTTCTCAGCTCACCCCATCTCACATGGTTGTTGTTGTGGGGAAAATAAGAGATTGGAGTAATTATGCATACTGCCTTGAGTAGTGAAAAATGAAGGTGAGATATGTATTTATTTATTAAATTTATATGCCACTCATCTTACAGTCTGAGACAACTCTGGGCAAATATAAATCAAATAAATACATAAATAAATATTGAAGTTTTTCAGTAATAATTATTTTTGCTATAGTCAATTATATTGCAAAATATATAAACCAAAGTAAAATATATTAGTGTTGAAAACCGTTTGGACAATATACCACATACCTGAAGCCCATTGTTCAGAGTTTCAGGAATAATATCTTCAGGGTAGGATGTATCACTACATATTTGGAAGAGCTCTGATCTTTACTGTTCATAATACTTGTAAGATCTCCATATGTCTACATCTAGTATTCTTACTCTGATGTCTATATGCTATTATTCAGAACCTAAGTTGCAGCATTTGGCAGTTCTGTTCCTTTTTGTCGCCTGTGTTTTGTAATCTTTCCAATCTAATGGAATGTTGGAAAGGAATTGCATAAAGAAATATAAGTAGTCCTCAATTATGACTGTAGCTAGGGGCCACTTGCAATTAATGATAGGAAGTGGTTGAATCCAAGTCTGATGCCTATGGGAATCCTCAGGACTTTAGTCTCTCCCCTTTCCGATTTAACTTCTACATGAAGCTGCAGGATAAGATTATCCATGGACATGGGATGTGGTATCATTCATATGCAGATGATACCCAGTTGTACATCTCTGCCCTTGGTCTGAGCGGGCAATACTATCAAGCTCCTTTCCCAGTACCTGGAGGCTGTGGGGGACTGAATGGGAAAGAATAGGCTTCAGTTCAACTCTGGCCAGACTGAGCAGCTATTGGTTTTAAGGATCCCCAGATGAGGGGCCTTTACCTCTGTATTGGAGTGAACTTCAGTCAGAGTTGATGCCCAAAGATCATGTGGCAAACATGGTTAGGGGGGCCTTGACACAGATTTGTCATATGTACCAATAGATCTGTTCCTGATTCATGCCTCAGTCACCTCCATTGAATTATAGGGAGCTGCCTTGAAGAGCATGCAAAAATTGCAATTGGTCCAGAATGCAGCTGCATGGGCAGTATTTGCCACTTCCTGCTGTTGTGGTCCCCCTATAACTCTGCTGTTCTGTGACCTGCCCTGGATTCTAGTAGGCTTCTGGGTGCAATCAGAAGGCCTGGTTATCAGCAATAAAGCCCTATACGATGTAATGGCAGGCTATTTACCTATCTGCTGCTGTTTCTGCTTGGTCCACCAGATTTAGTAGGGTGGGCATGCTCTAAGTCCCTTCCATCAAATAGTACCAACATATTGGTCCAAGAGTCATACCTTCTCTAGGCCAGCATCATCCTCATGGAACAGCTTTCCTCAAGAAATCTGTGACCCTGGTCCTTTTGTGTTCTCCGAAGACCTGACTGTACTCTCAGGTATTTAGGCCAGAAGATTAAGTAATTTATGCTAGTAATGTTGTTTTTATTATTTGGATTTATTGCTTCAACCTTGGGAATCATGGGTTAGATGTTTGTGGTTATTTTCACATGATATGTCACCCAGAATCACTGTTATGAGATGAGCAGCCATATAGATTATAAATAAACAAATAGAGAAGTAAATATTAATTTCAAAAGTGGGCCTGATCTGACTGCGGGCCATGGAGAAAAAAAAATCCCTCTGTATCTCTATGGAAGAGGCAATTGGCAGCAGCCAAATTGTTTCAGCTTTTGTCAGCTTCCTTTTTGTCCTAGTCTTTTTAAAATATCCTGTGAAGTGAAAAGTAGTCACAATATTCCAGAACTTGGACACTTAACAGCTGCGTTTTAAAAAGTGTCATTCCATTTTGCTGTTGTAACTGTGTATCTGTCCATTATGACCACAAATACAATCCGATTAATATTTTTAACAAGATAGGCTTGTCTTATTACAAGCCTCATGTTCAGATGTAGAGCCACCGCAGCCATTGTATCAAGGATATTTAGCTATTATTTGTAACAAATGTCAAGTGGGCTGAATTGAAGCCAGGAGGAAATATTCAGGGCAGAAAACACACTGACATTCATTCATGCAAATCTGTATCACTAGAAGCATTAATCATACATAGGAAAAGCAATGTATATAATGCATTTGTATAACAGCTTTAGCCAATTTTGATTCATCACAACAAGAGTTACGGCTAAGCAATCTAACAGCAAACTGAAAAAGCCTTGAATTATCATGTTTGTGACTGAATTGCCACAAATATCCATGACACTCCAGTTAAATTTTCAGTGCATGGAAAATATTCCCCTGTAATGCCTTGTGTTATGATGAATCTGGGTCGAACAGATGAAGCATCCAAAATCTTGGTGGGATTTCAAAATATTATATAAACTAGTTTTTAGTTTTTATAGGAACTAGTTTTCCTGAATTCTAAGAATAAGGAAGGGATATCTAATGGGGTAGATATACCATGGGGTGGGTCACAGTATGCAGGACACTGCATCCAGGGACTTTGTGGCAGCACTTGAGATCATACTTAAATGGACAGAAGAGGAAGAAACCAACCAACTAATTAAACAAAAGGTGACAGCTGTGCTGAAAGTGCATACACCTATTATTAACTATTAACGCCCTTACCATGGCTGAGTGGCAGGCAACAAAAACTTTAGAAAGATTAAAGTATAATCATCCTGCCAGCTGATGAGGGATGTGTGACGTGGTGATGAATTGAACTCAATATAATGGCAAGGCTCTTGCCCTGCTGAACGAACCAGCATACAAATTGACCAGGATGTCTGAGATGAGAACCATAGTGACCTGATTGAATGTCCTGCTACAACAGCTTATGCAGGCAAAGTAATAATGGAAACGGAGTGGCAACAAATGAAACCCACTGACTCAGCTCCAGATTCCATGGACTCAACGAGATCCATAAACCAGGAATCTTGCTTCATCCAGTCATAGCCTTAAGAGGGAGTCTGACATATATATTCTTCCAATGCTCTTTTTCTCCTTCAACTGTCTGGTGTATTTGCAATGTTCCATGTCCACCTATTTTCCTGTCAGCACTGTTATTATTAAACATTATATGCCACCAGAGTCCCCACGACTTGAAGAAACAGGTTTTAAAGGTGTTTGAAAATAGCAGCATGGGGGAAAGCATCCAGATCTCATTAAATTATAAGTTGATAGGAATTTGTCCAAAACCTACTTTAATTTCATTATGGCTTTCTAATAGTTTCTACCATAAGATACGGAATAGCCTTCAAATCCATTTTTGGTTCTATACCTCCTGTAGTGTAGATATAAATAGTGCCCATTTTATTGATGATAAATTTGAAAAGTCTCCATCCTGAATCATCCCCCTGTCTTTGAGCCTGTTAGTGAAGAAGATGTTGAATTGTCTTTGGAAATATGTATAGTAAAAGCTATAATAGTTGCAATCCAGCATCAAATTTCCATATCTATTTCATTTTAAGATTCTTGCAGAACCTTTGTGAGAATAAAGGCATTATTGGAGAGTGGAGAAGACAACAATGGTGTTCAATCTTGAGAGAGTCTAAAAGAGATGTATACCTCATCCCACTTGGGATCTGGAAGTTCTTTGACTTTATCTAATTATTGAAAGTCACCTTTCTAGAATAAGTTCATCAAAATGAGATGTGGTTCTTCTGAAACCAGAGAAAATGGCTGTTAGAAAACCAATTTTTGATGAGAAGAGGGATTTTAACATTTAGAAATCTATTCGGGTGAATAATTTCAGCCATCTAAGGGAAAACGGCAATCACCATTTTCAGGCAGCAAGAGAATTATTTTGCCCTTACTACCAAAAGCATTATTTAAATTCCAGAGTGATTAAAGTTATAACCAAGATGACTTAATGCTAAATTCTTTCATTCATGTGAACGGAAACAAGTGCTGAAAAAGTACACTTAATCTGTGCCTAATAATTGCAGTTAAAAAGTTTAAAAACTGTTCTCGAACAGATATAAAAAGCTTTTCAATAGAAATGACACAAAAATTATAAGGTAATATCCTGTGATCCATGGTACTCAAGTTGGTATTTTTTTTTTATTATAGAAAGAGCTTTTGCATGAGATATATTATTCAGAGAAGGGGAGGAGAAACCCTGTGCAGAATCATATAATTATTTCTTTGGGGCCAAATTGAACTCTTATATTATTTCTGAACTTCCAGTTGACTGAGCTGTAAAGTATAAAACAAATATCCCCAAAGAATGTTGTGTTTGTACTATTTCTAATCTACACAATGAATCTTATATTGCATAAAGTGGAAGTAGCTAAAAAAGAAACAGAAAACAGAAAAACACAACTACCATATGTTTCCACAGAGTAGTTTTAATTGCTGAAATTTAAGAAAATAACCCATTTTGTTCCTGGAGAAAGAAGCACTTTTTTCTAATTTATATATGGATTTATAAGAGCTGGCCCCTGCTTTGATTTTCACTATTTGATGATCAATCAGTCAATCGATCTCCAAATTCTTAAGTACTCTTTTACTTGTGCAATCACAACAAACACATTCAGTCCCCTGTTGAATTAATAATCATGACACCTTAAGCATGTCCTAATCCGAGAATGAGTTTAAAGTGCTTACTATTTTAAATAAGAAAAAGGCAGGACAGAATTTTTTAAAAAAACTTCAATAATAAAATAATTATATGCCCTTCTCAGCCCCTCTTTTTTATTAGATTTATATTTATTTATATTAGGTTTATATAATTTCAATGGAATGTGTAGCTACTATCAAAGGATAGGATAATGACTAAATGAAATTCCTATTTTTTGAAGTGGGGGAGTAATCATGATTCATGAAGCTAAAGTTGATCCACTTGGTGAATTTGGAGATCATGATGGTGGGAAGATATTATGGATGCTCCATGATAAATGGGCATGAGTGCAAGGACGATTAGAATACAAGGAAAAGGTTAAAGTTGTTACTGTCTTATAAAGCAGTTGTAAAACTGAGATTTGTTAGAGGCTGGGATAAGAGAAAAGAGGAGCAATTGACTATTAAAGTACAAAAATTGGAAAGAAAAGAAACAAAGGTAATAAATTTATACAGAACAAAAGAAATGAGTTATTTTGGAAAGTCATTCTGTAATTAAGTATGGAAGACTAGTTCTACTGATGTACTTAGTTGAAGAGAAATTATTTTTTATAATCTATACTGTCTGTTTAAACAATCTTCAAGTTTTAATTTTTCATAGCTTATCCTCTACATAAGCAGGAGACAGAATATACTCCTATGCCACATTATGCTACACTATCAAAAAAACAACAACAAACAAACAAAAACAAAACCCAGAAAAATAAAAATTAACATCATTATTAAAACTCACTATATGACTTCTAAGATTTGGGACATTGGCAGTAAGAATTTAAAGCATTTTTATTTATCCCAAATTAAAGCAAGAAAAAAAAAGCCTTCTGTCCAAAGAAATCTCAGTTCTGAACTGTCACCATGAGTTCCTGATAGAAAAGATAATATAAACCACAACAAACATAACTTTTTCTTTACAAAAGAAGGTATTTATCTCTGTATATATTTGTCCATCTATTGGAATAACTTTTTTCAACCACTTCCACCAATTTCCTTCTGTCCTCTTTTGTAATTAGTGTAGCTTGGTTATATTGTACATTATCTGTTTTATTTAAACATTTTCAATTCTTAAATATTCAAAATTTGAAAATTACAGAATAACATTACCATGGAGGTATCATAAGTCTAGAAATAGTAATTCAACAAGACAAAGTGAAATAAATCAAACAAGATCAGTTAAGAATGCTTGGGAATACAAATAAACCTAGTGCCTCAAAATGACAATGGCTTGAGGGCAATTTTCCTTGAGAGGAAATTCAACTACTAAGAAATCCTTCTCTCACCAGAGGCATCTAGCTAAATCGTTGCTCTGAGGACACAAGTGGAAGTTCTCTGGTTGTTGTCATAAATAGCTCATCCTAGATCAGCATGGCTGGCTGGGGAATTCTGGGAGTCCACATAACTTTAGGTTGCTAATGTTGGAAAACATTGTCCTAGATGGTAACAAAGAATTACTGGAGACTCTCTATGGACCATCTATATTTTTATGACCTAGATATGATAGTCCCAACAGTAGCTCATTGGATTGCTGTAACTATTCTATTAGCTTATGAATTTTGCCCATAATTAATTAATTGTGTTCATTTATTAATTGAACATAATGAAGAACTTGATAACAATGAGTGACAGCAGCCGCCTTTTCAACCAGCAAGATTCAGCATTCAGCAGGGAAGAAGCAAACTAATTCTTTTTTGGAGCAACAGTAAAACAATATGCTGGACTTGAAACAGACCAGAAATAAAGATGCAGTATTTGCTGGTGTAGGTATGTAAAGGCATTTTTCACTTCCCTGACACAGATTTTTCTGATTTTAGTACTGTAGACATTTAAAAGATGACTCCTGTGAATAGTTAGAATATATCTCCAAGACATATTCTAAATTTAATTCATATGCTAAA
>JANHZU010001515.1:58096-70416 GCA_032468055.1 Acrochordus granulatus | reverse complement strand
ATATCCAGTCATAAACCATATATATATATATATATGTATATATATACATATACATATATATGTATATATGTATATATATATATATGTATGTATATATGTATGTATGTATATATATATATGTATGTATGTATATGTGTGTGTGTATATATATATATATATGTATGTATGTATGTATGTATTAAAATAACTTTGTATTATTTGGATTTCATTTCCAAGCCATTAGTTCTTTTAACTATGAAGACATGCTGTAAAAGTTGATGTTCAACAGTTTAATAGAAGGTTTTGTGATGCACACTATGGAGTGACTTCTGAAAAGGTTATACAGGCATACTCTCTACTATGACTTTTAATTAAAGCATTTAATTGATGCCAGGTGTGTAACAGCATTGCTAAATGTAAAGCCTAATTGTTTATTCTTCCCTCTTTGTTATAAATTGAATAGATTTGTGAATGCATTAGACGGTAAATGGGACTCAAGAGGCCTGCTCATTCATAATATTATTCTCTTTCAGAGGTCAGAATAAAGTATTATTTAAAAGGACTAACCTTTTTTGGCATATCAGTATTGGTAGACAGTTTTGATAGTACAGAAAGCACAAAACAAAACAGATTTCAGAGTATTAAACAGTGCAAGCTATGTCCTTCTAGAAGTAAATTGCACCATACTAAATGGGACCTATCCTAAGTATATATAGGATTAGTATTTAACTCCCTGAGTCAAATTCTTCCTCTTTAATCCTTTCCAAACTTTATCCTTTTCCTGACAGGTGACATCACTGATCTGCCAAGTATCACCTCTACAACTAACTCTTCCATTGTTGAAAATAAACCATGATTTCGAAGTGTTCATTCCCATTCCTTACAGTTTCTGAGAAGCAGTAATTCTTTTCTTGCTAAGTGCAATGAAGTTTTGCTTTCAGAGGGCCTGTTTGCTATCAGGATGAGCCATTATTACATAAAGCCCTTTGCCCAAGATCTTACTGCTGTTATTCATAAACTTCTCTTCATTTACACAAGTTTATATGGCCCATGATTTTTAAAGTAATCTAATTAAAATGACTTTCTCAGGCACCAGGTGACATAAACTTAAACCGTGGTATTGTACAATATAATTTGGTCTAAGAAAGACTATTGCTTTTCAGGAGGAATATCTGCTTGCAATTTTCTGAGTGGTGATTATATCTCATTTGAAGCAGGAGGGCCTGAGAGAGTTTGAGGACCAAACACTGCTTTTACTCATGAAATATTCCATACATCCCATCACATGTGGTATATATAGTATTAGTATTGCGTTTGTCCAATATAATGCAGAGCAAATGGAACTTCTTAAAACTCTCCCAAGCTTTTTCATTCTCCCACTACAAATCACAAGGAAATTAGACTTTCATACATTCCTGCTTGTGGGAATCTTGAATGACAGTATCTAAATATTTTTAAAGACCGTGCCTGACCTCTGAAACAGTCTCCCATGTCTTTTCTACTAGGCAACATCCAATTTATCAGTGACAGGCCCCTTTTAACAAATTCCTTCTGTGAGGTCTAGCACACTTTACCAAGGCGGTCATGAAAAAAGCAAGCTGTTTCACTATGGATAAAATAGAAATGAATACATGTTTGTGTATATATGATCATTCAGTACATTGATTGGATACAGGCTTAGCCATGCTTAGAAGATTAAAATTAGAATTCTTAGAATTCATACCGAATGAATTCACTGGTGTATGTTAGTCCTCTGGATTCCCATGATTCCATTCTAAATAAAACCTCAATGATAATAATTTCTTATACCTGCGTGGTGGCAATTTCAGATCACCACAAGTGAAAAAATTCAACACTTATCCAATTTACTATTATGGAAAATTGCATCAATTGATTTTTTTTTCAATCAGAAGATTACAAAGTTTCTAGGGAAATGTATTAGGCTATCACCTTATTTATGACACTGTAATCTGGATGAGGCTTTTTTTATATCATATCATTGATATTTCTGATACAAAGCAATACTTTGTATTACAGTATCAATACTGTTGGAGATTATGAAAAAAAAAGCCTTAAACTGACTCTTTCATAAAGTACAAGGATCTATTTAATCTATAATAAAATATATATGGTAGCTCTGCTTTAAGCAAAAAAAATTGTCTAGTTTACAATTACTTGCTTTTGATCTATATACTGTGGAGTTGGAATTATCTCCTACACATGGTTGCAACACTCTGTGCTAAAGTCCCATAAACTATCATAAACAATGTCTGAAAACACATTATTACTTTATGTGCTATGGGACAAAGAGAATCTATTGGTTAAATAATCCGAACACTATAGTAAATGAGCTGAAGTCTCCCATTTCTTTTTCCAGTTCAGCACTGATGGTTCACATGACTTGTTCAATCATTGTGAACACAACTGTATGCCATAAACACTGTATATATTTTGTTATCAATACACTTATCCCTTAAAGAACTATCCAGGTTATGCAATTACAATTTTCAAACCATAAGGTAAGAGATGATCATATGTTAAAAGATAGGTTGACTTTTGTGAGTCAATTGCCAATACAGAGGTAAATGGGAGTCCCATGAAGAATTAATATGGTGCCTTTGCTTAAAACTAATTCATGAAGGATCAAACCTCTTCAAAGCAAATTTAGACACCTGACTGGTTGTTCTAATTTGGTTCAGTTCATAATGACTCACAAAGGAACTACTGTCAATGAAGCATGTCATTCCAATTTGTTCGCCACACGCTTCATCATTTACAGTATAACTCAACCTAGATGTGAGAAAAGTAGTTTTAAAAAGATGGAGGTGAAGGTCCAGAGTTTTTACTTTGAGAAACAGAAACATAATAGCACATTGTAGGTATTCAACAAGAAATAGTGATATTATTGTTATAGAAAACATTTATTTTACTTATTATCAAGAAAGTCCTTTGTTATTGTTGAGACTACTCAACACTGAATCACTGAATCACAGTTGAAATAAAAAATCAGTTGGAATAAAGCAATAGTTATAATTATGATAGTTTAAGTTTAAAAAAATATTTGTACACTTTGGCAAGCCTTCAGAAATTATAGATAATGTACGTGTGTGCATGTGTACAATAACAATTTTAAATGAGACAAAATATGCTGAAAATATGTTCAGCATAAAGGAGCCAGTATTCTTCAATTTTTACATGAAATACAGTTATTCAAGGCAAGTGTTAGAATGGAACATTTTTTCTTTAAAATAACCCAAAAATTACACAATTTACTTTTTTCTTTCAATTTAGACTTCAGTTTCAACCTGCATCTTCAAAAAACAGCAAAGTTTCTTCATTATTTGACAGCTGTTCTGTTGATGATTTGGAAAAGAAGTTGCTATGTACAGAAATAGATTTGTCTCGTGTATATTTTAAGGTTTTTATAAAAGTATGATAAAGACTGATATTCATGACAGCATTTGGCAAAAGAATTGCAGAAGAGAAGAAAAGTGGAGGAAATCAGAATACAGATGGACAGGAGCAAAAAAAAATGATGCATTTGTAGACAACTCATGTCTGGAGAATAAAATTATTCAAAACTTTTTGTTCAGTCGTGCAGTCATGTCTGACCCTTCGCGACCCCGTGGACTGCATTACGCCAGACCACCCTGTCCTGCACTGCCTCCCGGAGTCTTTCCAAGCCCACGCCCATCACACTGACTATGCTATCTATTTATATAATCAAATCAGTATTTTCACTTCATTTTAATGAACTACAAGGCAGAAATTTTAAAAAATGTTACATGATTTTTGAAAAAAATAATTTGCTGTCTGAAAATAGGATTTACACATGTTCTTTAATTACTGTTATGCAACTTGTGGTGTTGTTCCTAACTATGCAAGAAAGCTGATCCAGAATACTGAATTTTAGCTATATGTTGTTCCTATTAGAGTCACACAGTTCTTATGAACTAAACAATATATGCAGAAATAAAGAGCAGGCATTAAGTCATATGTGATTGAAACAGGCTGCAACAAAATTTGCATTTTTAATATATATGGATGAGGTAGAAAGATGTGAATAGAAAGTAATACATTAGTTTAAAAATCCAGGACAAATCAGTGATTGTATTTAAAAAACTCACTGTAAATTAACTGGAAGTACACATAGCCCTTAATTTTCTTTGAAATATTCATGCATTAAAAATTACCATGTGCATGACAAAAAAACATAATGCCTTCTTGTAAAATCAAATAATGAAAACTTTGGAATCTTTTTCAGATAGATTCAAGTAAAATTGTTCAATTCTCTTCAGACACAATACTGCAGCTATGGCCCATGGTAATCACAAACCCACACTTCTTGACAAGAAAAAGAAAACTAAAGTAAAATAGTTTTCTTTTTCCTGTTGAGAAGTTTGGGTTTGTGATTACCATGGGCCATAGTTGTATTATTGTGTCTGAAGAGAACTGAACAATGCTATCCTGCTACCTATTCAACTGCCAGCGGGCTTACATTAAATCAGGCACCCCATACCTTTCCTATGGAAAATGATACATTAAAAAAGATACTCTGGAAAACAACTGTAGGTGCATATCAAAAGTGATAAATCATACTTCCATTCATCCTTCCTTATTCATTGTGTTATTGTTAATCAATGCTAGAACTCCTGTTAACAAATCTTGTTACCTTTAGATGTGTGAACTATGCATTATTCTACTGCTGGTCCAGCTTCCCTGATTTACTTTAGGGGGAAAATGTAATTTCTAAGATTGGAAGAAAGCAGCCTGAGTTTAAATTCATCTATTCAACAGTGTGGAATTTGACAAAATATCTTGGGATCTCATTACGGAGTGTGAAAATTGCTTTGTCATTTATCTGTTGTTTCTGGCAAGCAAACCAAACTTCTTCATTAGGAGTCTAAATCTCTGCTCTAGGTATCTTTCCTCCCTAGTGACCTAGAATATGTAGATCTGTATCTAGATAGGCAAACTTTATTGCTTCTGTGGTACTTGAGAACATTATAAATAAGCAGCTGCAGTGAAAAAACAATCAATATTCTAGTATATACCATCCTAAATCTTTCTTTAATGACATATAATTTTTGGTGTGGGTAGTTGCATTTCTTGGTATCTGATCTGATTAGATTAATTGAATCAAAATGAGTTAAATTGATTTTAATTTATTATAAGCTCCATAGTCCACTTTAGATGAATAGCCTGGAGATAAGATAGGTTGGGTAGGTACTGTAAGTCAGACAACTATTTTGGACCTAGATATGCATTAAAGATGGGAATTCTCTTCTTGCTGTCTTCAAACATTAAAAAAAAATAGATATGTAGGAGAGATGGGAATGTATGCTTGCTCTACTGTATTTAGGGTCTCCTGAATTTGATGGAGAAGTTCATTCTGACTTTCTAAAAGCTGGATATGAGTACAGTGATTTCTGTAATCAAAATTCTTATCAGAATAAAGAATCATTGAACAAAGTCACAGTAACACTGCAGACTTTCTTTTTCAATAAGGACTAATATTTTCTCCTTTCCAAGCTTCTTTGTTTTTAATGCCTAAAAAGCATTTCTTTGTTAGGCTCAAAGAAATAGGCTCAGTCTGTGCAGTTCTAATAATCAGGTTTTTTGATGCTACAAGGTCACAAAAATTTCTCCAACTGCCTGCTTAGCACCTGGACTCCCCAGATAAGGCTTAGAGTCTTCACAAGGGGTTGGACCTTTGACATTTGTGAGTGCATAGTGACTCCAGTCTGATCCCCTGCTTAACCCTTGGCTCTGCTTCCTTCTCCCACTTTCTTTCTTTTCTGAATACTGAAGAATGTTGGAAAGTTTGTGAAGTGAAGAAAATTACTGTGAATTTACACATTAATTACAAGTATATTGCATGTCGGCTATAGTTACCTACACTGATGCAGATGACTCTGAAGGTGCACAATATTCTGAAGATGTTATAGTGATGATACATAATGATGACGTACAATGGCAGCACCAGGGCAGTGCCATTAGGATGGCACAAATAATATCCTATGATATTTTTACTGAAGGAGCAGGTATGTTGCATGGGAAATTCAGTACATGTAACAGACTAAAGAGTGAAAATGTTTTTCTCTTAGGCTGCAGATGCGGCTGTCAGTCTCCTTTAGCAGGATTGTGCACAGAATTATCCATTCCTTGTAATGTGTGCTACTGCTGTGCAAAGATTAAAAGAAGAGAAAATACTGGCTTTTAACTTGTTTGTGATGTATAATATTATTTATTATGAACTTCAAACAAAAATTCCTTTGGTAGCCAAATGTCAATTAAAGGATGTATTAAAATACACAAACTAACCCCTACTCCCAGACTTTAATCCTAGAAAGATAATTATTTGGATAGCTTTGCATTGAAAAGCTGTTATCATCCAATTCTTCTGAAGATCTGTAATCACAGAGATTTGGCATTTTCTGAAGTGAAAATAGTCTACTTGAGATGTCTTGTATTTAATGGAAACACATTTTTCTTTTGGAAAAAGCATATGAGAGTCCATCTAATTTAATAGCCTTTCTCCACAAGACACCAACATGGATTTTTAGAGAACACAGTATAACGTCCATAATGTTTCCTGTGGTTTGAGCCTCATACCAAAGGAAGCAAATTTCTTTCTCACACCAGCTGGTGATTATCTGATACCCTGAAGCATGTAGATTGATGGTCCTTGTAATTTTATTTTCATTTGCCTGGTGTAACTGCAGACTCTATTGTTATTCATAAGCTTCAAATGGTTGTGTTATGTGATTAATCCAGGATAGAACATGTGGCATGGATAACTTATGTTATGTCAAGCAGTACCACTTCTACCTTGGCTCAGTAAGTTGATTTTTAAAAGATGAAGGTTGTGAAATTATTGCAAAACACAGTGAAATCTCTATCTGATTAATATGTCCAAAACTTTAACCCAGTGGAGGGAGAAAGAGTAGCACTTAAATGGAAATAAATAACAATAAAAGCCAACATGATAAAAAGCAAAGCAAAAAATGCAAAAATTTAAAAATGGGATCAACAAAATTCAGTCATAAAGCAGATTAAAGATCTTCTGAAATATTATTTTTAGTGATGCACCCACAATCTCTATGATGAAAAGCAAACTAACTATGAGATTTAGTATAGGTGTTCTCATTTAGCAACTATAATTGGTTCCAGCAAAATGATTGCTAAATGACATGGTCACTAAGGAAACCATGAAAGAGAAAGAGAGAGAGAGAGAGAGATTGTGAAGATCATTGGTTTATGTTGACTCTTTCAAAGAAGGTTCTCTTGTATAACAATGCCCATACTATTTGTATCCTGTCAGGCACAGGAACTCGGTATAACTGTGTGTGTTGGTCAGAAAATGATTTTTACTTCCATTTATTACCATCATATTTGAGAACAGTCACTATTCAAGGCAGTTGCTAAATAAGGATTACCTGTACAGTAGTATACTCATTTCTAATATCAGCAAATAACGTGACAAAATTACAAAGTGTGATTTGAGTGTTTATTATTAAAAGTAGTATTTACAGAAGCAAAAAATTGTTTTCTATTTTTGTACAACACATATTAGTATAGGGACTAATACCTATATTAAGGGTACTGGTACCTTTTCTATGAAAGCTTCCAAAACATGAAAGTGTCATACATAGGATAACTTCTGAATATAGAGTAAGACCATTATATATATTAAGTCTCACTATAAGTAAAAAACAATTATGTATTTCTAGAAAGTTCCTGTCCCTTTTCCCCAAACTCCAGCCATCTAATACTTATTATTGCTCTATTGACTTGAATGGAGATAAGCAAGGAATAATGTCATCTAATCAGGGGCATCAATAAGAACCAAAAATAAGGTCTGGCTATTTGTTGACCTTCTTTCTCTCTGTAAACTAAAATCATACTATCGATGTAGATTTTATCTGAAGAGTTATAGAGTCTCATGAAATTGAGCAATATTTCAACAATGTCTCTGGGGAATTTTAATGTGGTCTTAAATCAACATCATCAACTACATTTCTCTACACAAATTAAAATTTATAGGAATTTAGTATGGAAAATTTAGTAAAGAGTGCCAAATGTACTTCAGAATTCTGCAACAGATGTTTGAGGGAAATGCAAAGGAAGACAGGCAGACTGAATTTTTTACCCTTTAAATCTCAGGAGAAGAGCTACCTTGATGGTTAATTAGTTTTATAATACACAAAGCCTGCAAGATCTTTGGAGGTTTAATTGAGGAACACTACTTGGATATATGTCTGTAATTGTTCTTTAATCTTCAAAAACAAAATAATCTACCCTTCTCTGAGCCACCAATGAAACTCCACTAAAGTGAGTTTCTAATATTATTATTTTCTATTGAAAAGAAAATTTGAGGATGACTATTGGGTTGTATGGGCACTCGGTGATGCAAGTGGTTAAGAAGCTGGGCTTGTCAGCCAGAAGGTTGGTGGCTCAAGTTTGAGACCCAAGAGCCACCATGAAACAGGATGAGCTCCTATTGTCTGCCAAGCTCCTGCCAACCTAGCCATTCAAAAGCATGTAAACATGCAAGTTGAAAAATAGGTGCCACCTTTGGTGGGAAAGGTAATAGCATCTATGTGCCTCAGTATATAGTCATGCCAGCCACATGACCATCGAAGCATCTTCGGGAAACACTGGATCTTTGGCTAGGAAAAGGATAAAAGCACCACCCCCTAGAGTTGGACATGACTGGCCAGGGAAACCTTTACCTTTATTGGGTTGTATCCACCATTTTGTTCAGTGAATCAAGTACTGCACTTTCATTTGTGGAAGGACCCTTTCTAAAACCCCATCTTCCACTCATGAATAGAACAGAATCATCAGTTTTCAGTTAGCTAGTTTGAGGCATTGTTTCTTATTGCTGTTTCCTGAAATGCTTCATAAGTACTACAGATGTGTTTTCCTTTCTGAGTCTTTGAACCTTGGCCTCTCTGTTGGTCCCATTGTTCTCAGTTTCACACCCTACTTCCTGGGACTGCTGTCCTTCACAAAAATAATATTTGGGAAAATTTCCTTTGATGAGATTGAGCACATTCCTTATTTATGCATGGCAGCCCAAATCAGATTTGCTTTTCAGAAATGAACTATGTGGAAGGTGTGTGGAATTGCATTTACCATATGTTAACTTGTTAACTATCTGAACTTTATGTCAGATGTATAATATTGCTAATAGATTGGATAACCAGATTTCTAATAAAGAAAGGATCACCAAACATTAGGTTATTGAGACTCTGTGAATCTGTTGCTTCCAGTTTATTTAGTTTCTCATTTTTTTTCAATCTTAAAGTTGATCCATTCTGTTTCTTCATCATTTGTAATTTGTATGTACATTCATAACCCTTTCTCTAAGTCCTGGCATTTGGATACACAGTTCCCATTTCAGATCCCTTTTTGGCTCCTAAAATCAACATGAGTATCCAAGTGCTATTGTGTTTCTTCTGCCAAGTGAGGAATTTCACCTCTGTAGCCCAGCATACTTCAATTTAAATCAAAGGACCAGCAGACGTCTTGTATAGTACTAACCATTCTGCTGCTTGCACTTCAGTGCTTTAGTGTTGCTTCCCAGAACAGATTGCAACTGCATGATGAATGGATAGCAGCAAATCTCAGGCCAGCAATGAGCGACAGGAAGTGCTTCATTTTCAGATTGCAGGAAGCAAAGATGAGATACCCTGGTGGAAGCCTGTTTGAGTAGTGTTTATGGCTCAGCAAATGAAATATGTCTTTATAATGCAGCAATAAAAACACTATTAACTGCAACAGTGGAGAAGCTGAGCAAGAATATATTGCGAGGCCAACTTTATCATTGAAATTTTGATATAAAAGAATTCTTGTTGTTTGGACAACTTTCTGGGACTAAAGCAAATGTATACATGGCTCTTTGAAAATGGCTTATTGCATTTCTTACATATTCTGCTTGAGGATTCAGAACTGAATGTACTCATTGAAGAGGAGGTAGATATTGCTTTCTGAAACAAGAATACATTTGAATTTAGACTCTTTGTGTGTCTGTTGTGACATTATGTTCAGTGACAGATTGCATTTACCTACAACAGCCAAATATATAAATTATTTGCACTTACTATTGGATTTTCCTAATAAAAATTCTCATTAGCCACTAATCCCAATTTATGTTTTTCCTTCCTTGCCAAATCAAGTATTCTGTGGATTCTCGGGGGAAGGGGATATACTTATCATAAAAATCAAGAGGGTAACAGTGACTGTGTAATTGAACTCTAGCCTATTTTTATATGTGTGAAAAGAAGTGGGGCTTTGATCACCCAGTTGCAGCCATCTTCTTGACTTTTATGACTTTTTGGTGGAAGTCACCATAGAATTCTCCTTTTTCTTATGTTCTTATGTTAAGAATAGGATCACATTTCATTACAACTTCTCCTTTGAATAAAAAAGTATGTGCAATCTATAAATACACAATAACTAACATTAACATATTCAGTTTCATTGCTCTTAAAGTGGCATGAAGACCCAGGCACTTCAAATGGCACTTGAAGTTTATTTTCCAATGAAGGCTTGTTATTCATTTATATAAGTCAGTGTTTTGGATCTTTCCTGAAGTTTTTTGTTTGAATGGTACAAACCTGAAGGAAACCCCAGAATTCTTTCTGATGAAATTGTTTTTCTTAATGGAAAAATATGAAGAGGTGCAGTTCAGTATATAGTTTAGTTTTTCATACCAGTCCTTATTTTATATCTGTATTACTTTCTCCTTCTCTTTGCACTTCTGGGCTTCATGCTAGCCTGGCATCTATCTCTCTAGCTGAATACCTGAATACTTTTTTTAAAAAATTGACCCAACCTTTTCTTAGAAGAAAAAGTTATCAGGACTTTGATTTTCTTGTCCTTTTCTTTTTCTTACAGCAAACTTAAGTTGTGCCTTGGGAGTTGAAAGTTTACTTGCCACTTTAGAATTCCTTGCCACTTCAGGCTAGTAACTAGCCTCCACCTCTATCCTGTCTTTCAGATGTCCTGTTTTTCCCACTGCTGAGCTGGGAAACTTTACAATGTGGGAAGTTGGATTATTTCCTATGCATACCTACTCTCCTTCATGGCAACATTACTGGGATGCTGGTGCCAGGAGAGGAGTTCGCTCTTTTCCCACCACTGCTTTCTTTCATCACCCATAACTTGGTCTCATTGAGTGGCTTCTGTAATGGAGCAATTGCTTCTGAAATTCATTATCTGCTTGGAAGTTGCAATTTTATTGAAATGACTGGCCTGGCAACTTGATTTGATAACTAACTTAAGTGTAAGAACTATCTGATCCAGGAGAGAGCTTGTTTCCCCCAAAGAACAGATATCTCAGGAAACTGGGTTGGAGGGAAAAGAGACAGAGACAGAGAGTATCTGTATGAGAAAGCAGATTTCTCTGAATTTGAGAAAGAAGAAACAAAGAGAGACAGATTGTGGCATTTTGGACAAAGTTTTCAGAAAGATCTGTTCAAAAAAGAAACTCTGAATCAGTAGTGTGCTGGAACTCCCTTGGACCACCTTGCAAGAGCCAATTGTTTATGAGTTTTTTACTTTTTTTGAATTTTGCAAACCACTTGACAAGTAGGGGTCAGCCTCAGTGCCTGTTATACCAACCAGCTGTTTCATGGTTAGCAGAGTGGCATAAGGAAATAATACCAAACCAATGTTAAAATAAAAGATTTTTATTTCTTCAGGATGTGAAATGAATATTAAGATGTATGATTGTCTTTAAAAAGATGCACAGCATACACATTTTTTGAAAAGACTAGAAACCACAAAACTTTTAATAATTTGATAGTCTTGCAAAAGATTTCTATAGAAATTAACTTTTAAGACTTTTAGCATTTATTTTCTCACAACAAGAGTGAATTGATTATTGAACAGTTGAATGCACACAAGGCATATTGATCTGTTCATGGGTAGTGGCTTTCTCTCAGCTGCCTGTAACATATTTTAAACAAGATTACTATATTATTTATTAAATGACACTGACCTGGAGCAATGGTCAACAAAACAAAAATATTTTTGTTCATCATACCTAATATCACTCCTATAATAATTTTGCTATTATATTTCAGTGTAAATAGATTTCAGGAACATACATGGTTTTTGTTGTTCAGTCCGCACAGCTGTGTCTGACTCTTCATAACCCCATGGATTGCATTATGCCAGGCCCCGCTGTCTTGCACTGCCTTCCGGAGACTTCCCAAGCCCACGCCCATCACACTGATGATGCTATCTATCCAGCTCATCCTCTGCTGTCCCCTTCTCCTCTTCCCTTCAATCCTTCCCAGCATCACAGTCTTTTCTAATGAGTCCTCCCT
>JANHZU010001515.1:15879-26219 GCA_032468055.1 Acrochordus granulatus | reverse complement strand
TTCTGATGTGAGAGGCTCCTCTTCTGGCATCCTATCTTTTAGCCTTTTGTTGCTGTCCATGGGGTTTTCTTGGCAGGGATACTGGAGTGGGTTGAACATTTCCCTCTCCAGTGGAGTCCTGTAGCTCATTTTCCACTGGATGTCCAGGATCCCCAATAACATCTTGCGCGGTCCTTGTTAACCCGGGCGACGACCGAGTCGGTATGGATTTCTGTAATTTACTTCTCATATTTTTATAGGTGGGGGACACTCTTTGTCTGGCTCCTCTGATGAGACCTGTCCAGTATGGTTGAACCTCTGGCAGAGCTCTCATCTTCTTCCAAGCACACAAACCCCCCAACCACAGCAAGGCAGTGCCTCACTGGGGGTTCTGGTTTTTAATACTTGGTGAGATCATGCCATAAATTCACAATGATGGATATTTTAAGATTATTAGTGTTTATTTCTCCGCCTATAATTGCATACAACAAACAGGCAGTTATAGATGCTTAATTTTAAAACTACCTGAAGTGATTTATACTACCACAGTTATTTTAAAGAATTATAAACTATATAATTCCTCAGCTGAAAGAATGGGAATTATTCACAACCTTTTTGGAGAAGTTAGGAACTACAGAAATGTCTTCTTCAAAGGCACTGTATTTATGGAGGACTTCTGAAATAATACAGAAAGTTGATTTCTACTGTGCTATTTATTTCAGTATAAATAATATAAATAGGATGCCTCATGAACTTTGAGACCACATAACTGTCCCAAGCAAAATATATTTCAAGTATGATTTAAATCTAGTAATAGAATCTGTTATCTGGGGCTATTTGAGGCATATAAGTGAGATTGTCAAAGTCTATTCTCTGGACTTTGCAGTTTTGCATTACTTAGGACTGTCAGGACTTTCATGCAAAGCCTAAACTCTGAATAATAAATAGACTCCAAAGCAATTTTTACCAAGATGAAAAAGGTGAAGGAAAGTATGTTATTGCAAGCATTCCTAAAGCTGAAAATTCTTCAGTTGTTATCATAATAATGGCCTATATTATTCCCAAAGATAAATCTCTGATCCTATGTCTATTAAAACAATATAATCAACAGACTGTTGGCATTGTAGTAAGTTTGGGTATACTTATTCTATTTCTGGAACTTTTTTGTCTGAGTGAAATAAGATGGACTTTTCTCTGTTTCTTCGTTGTGTGGTAAGATGCTTTCTTGGGGCAGCTGAGAAAGAACTGCATGTAAAACAGACTGGCAATAGGCCTAGATGCCAGCTCACAGCATGGTATAACATTGTTTTCATCATTTTAAGAAAGAAGCTTGTGGACACCTCGGAAATTGGGAATCTAAAAAGATGGAGTCTGAATTTTGTTTTGGATTCTCCACTTTTTCATTGGTCATTAATCTGATTGATCTATAACAATAGTAAAAGCATAGTTTATTTTTCTAATGTGGATTGAAACTTTTGACAATATTTAGCCAATATACAATTTACATGTTGCCATAGGTTTATGTGCCACCAAATTAGTGTTGGTATCTTAAGGGCCACAAAGATTTTCTTGAGGACAACCTCTCCATGACCTGGTGCTTCAGGTCTTCCAACAGTACGCCCATCAGAGAGTTCATCTAACTTGCTGCTGGCCATCCTCTTTTTCTTTTTTCTTTCAACATTCCTGGCATTATAGATTTCTCTAGAGAGCTAAATATTTGCTTAATATGTTTGAAGTATAATAATTTGACCGGGTTTATTTGTGCCTCAACTGAGTTGATTTCTTTGATGATCCATTTACTTTCTTGGCTACTCACGGTATTCTCCAACCCCAAATGTAAAATTCATCAATTCTTATTCTATCCTGCTTCTTCAAAATCTAATTTTTACTTCCATAAAATATCAGATGGGAAACAGTTTCTTGCACAATTCTGATTATTGTCGGTATATATACCTCTTAGTATTTGAATATCCTTTCTGAGAACTTCAGGTCCTAATCTGCAGCCTGTTTCATGTTTGCTGATTCTTTTCTGGTTGATTGTTCATTCTGAAAAGCAGACTATCTGCCATTTCAGAATTTTTGTTAATTTTAAGGCTGGTTGTTATACTTGGCATCATTGGTTAGGTCTTCTTTATGTTTAATTTGAATCCCATTTTGTATTATCTCCTTGACTTTTATTCGTAGATCTTGAAGACCATTTCCATTTTCAGCTATCAAAGAATGTTATTAGAAACTGCAAAAAATATGCAAATTTTTTTCTCAAAAAGGCTACTGGATTTTTATTATTTGATATAATCAGAAAAGGTTCCTCCAAACACTAATATACTTCAAATGAAGCTTCCCGCAATATATATTCAATATGAGTTGAACAAATGAGAAAATATATATCCTCATCTAATTCCTCAGCCAATGTGCAACTGATCTGATTCACTATGTTCTATGGATTCTTAATAGTGTATAGGTTTTTCATGAGGGCAATAAGATGTTTTGAGATTATCATTTTTCCAAGCACATTCTGCAGCTTGGGATGATCAACACAATCAAAGGCTTTCTATAAACACAGTGATTTCTTTTTGATATAGTTTGGTATTTTCCAATTATCCAGTGCTTCAGCAATAATATCTGTTGTTTTGCAGAATTTCTTAAAAACAGTTTGAACAGCTGACATCTCTCTGTTCATGCAGTTGTTGTGTTGGATGATCCAAAGGATTATTTTGCAAGCATATAAAATTATGGATACTTTACACATTCTTCCAATCTGTAGGGCACTGTGCTGTGCTCCAGATTTTCTGGCATAATTTGATTAGAACCTTTACTGATTCTTCTTCTGCTGCTTGCAATATTATTATAGATATCACACCAATTTTTGTTGCCTTCTGATTTGATTGCATTGATTTAACTTCATTTTCTAATATTAGAAGGGATTATCTTTTTGAATTTGTTGATGATACCTAGTTATATATGACAGGTGATGCTTTTGTGTTACTGACTAAGGATCAGGAGTTCTGAAAAGAGAAGAAGCAATTTGGAATAAAGACTCATCTCAAACAGTGAGATGGGTGGTATACAATTTAATAAATAAAGTAAGACAGATTGTCATGGCATTTTTGGCTCCCAAGGTCTGGTGGTATCAATAGACTTTGGACAAAACACTCCCCCAGACTGAGCCGGTATGCGATTTGGGGATCTTTTTGGACTCAAGGCTCCTGCTCAAAGAGCAGGTGGCAGCCATGGCAAGGAGAGCTTTGTACAGATTAATCTTCTGCACCAATTGCATGTTTTCATAGATTAGGAAGCCTTCTTTATGGTCACTCATAAATTGGTCACTTCCCATGTGGATTACTGCAATGAGGTAAATGTAGTACTGCTTTGAAGACCACTTGGAAGTAATAAACAGTCTAGAATGAAGTAGCATGTATAGTGCTAGGTACCCTTAAGTTACACTTTTGGCATACATTCCCAGTGCTCCCTGCCAGAAATACACTCCTGACATGATAGCGCAGCCAGACTTGGGGATGCTCTGAAAATATTGTACTAATATTTTCATGACATGTTTGGGGAGAATTGCTTGAGCCCAGAGACTGTTCTATTTCAGCCTTTGACTTGTTCATCCTTAAATATAATTAAACCTTTGTTTTTCAGTCTTTCAAATGTATTGTTACTTTATATCTTCAACTTTTTAGCCTTCATGGGCTGCGTGGGCAGCTCATGTTCTTAACTTACAACAAAGAGAAATGACAGCATTTTCTTTTCCATGAAGTCCCTTTTATTTACACATAGGCACAGTTGTTCTCATGTTCAAGCACTGTAATTGATATGTATTTTCCTCCCCTGTGTAAACTTTACAGTTGTGACAGCGATTAAAGTTTACCAACTGCCTTCAGTGACTTGAACTGTCAGAAAGAGACAGGAGTGACTGATGCATTTGTGAGCTTTACCTTTGGGAGAAAAGAAAATGCTTCCCAAATTCCTCTGCAAACATAACACCTTCGAAATTATTGAAAGGTTAGGGTTTGGCAAACAAACCAAAGCTATGAAAAGAAAAATGTGAGCATGCTTGTACCCATCACATAAAGGCTTTAATATATGTACAGTCATACTCTTTAGATGCAGAAAATATGCCCTTTATGTACTGGTGGGCTTGTTTCAATTGATCCCCTTTTTCAATATATTATTTATTAAGGAAATAAGTAGGGAATTAAACTTTAATTTCAAGGGTTGTCCACAGGGCATAGTTAAAAAAAAATCAAGCTGGTGGCCATAAGAATCAATACTTTTCTAACTTTAAAATGTTTGTTTTATAATATTTTGAAGCAGAAAAAACAATCTTGAAAGGTTTTTAACCTACCAATTCAACTTCAAAAAGATTCAGAAAAAAATAACATAACCCTTCCTATGTGCACATTATGTTTTCTAGTCTTATCCTATCTAGTTTGGTTCTTACTCCCTCTTGTGAGGTCCCTCTTTATCAAATTTTTTCTTTACACACTATTATCTAAGAATGGTTAGACTATCTGGATAAGGTTCTTCAAATTCCGCAACCATTTGAAATTATATTTATAGGTAATAATCACTACCTTGAATTACACTCAGAAATGAATGGCAGCTGTGACAGTAATGCAATGAAAAGGTCACAACATCCTAATAATTCTCCATTGGGAATTGCAGCCACAAAATTCTGCTTTAATTGAAATTTCCAGCTGGCTTTTAGGACAGCCTCATGTAGAATGAATTACACTCATCTAATCAAGATGTAATTAATGAACATAGAAACTGTCCAGGTCAAGCAATTCAGGCAAACATTGCAATTTGACTAGAAGATACAGTAATGGCAGCTGCATATCTTAAAATGATGACTTGTGAGACAACATACCTGTCTCCAGCTTTCAGTGGTATTAATTTGAATTAGCACGAAGTCTTGCTTCTTCAAACCAAATCTTATATCTAATCATCCTGAACATAGATGATGCTTTAATGACCTAGATATCTTTCTGAAATAATAATAACTCTTTTATCCCCTTCAAGTTTTGCTTTCCATTGGTACAGTTAATCCAATAGATCTTGAACAATAACGAAGTATCATTTTGTTTGCAGCATTTAAAGTCCAAAGTGGACTTTGATTTTCCACTTTGTGGAATACTTATATTTTATTTTAGTCCTTATTAATTTCCTTTTACTACTCCAAGCCATTGTATTCTGCACCAATATACAAAATTCTTCATGCTAGATTGCTGTAGCTAGGCCAAGTGCAGCCTGAATATTGCATAAAAGCTCCACAGGGAAATCAGCTAAAGCCTATAAAACTTTTTTTAAGCCTTAAGACTGTCCTAAAGAATAGTTGTACCAAAAAGCTGTCAAATCATAAAGGACTCCAGGCTTTGCCTTAGAACAGTAACTGATGCTGCTGAAGAAAACTATGACAAGATTTGTCCTTAGTGATGCTCAAAAAAGAAAAGAGTAAATTAATTAAAAAAAATTCAGGAAAATGCAGTTTTAAGCTAACAAATACCATTGTCTACTGTGATCTTCAGAAGCCCTACTCAACCATCACTCATAATGTGACTCTTAGGATACTATGTAATTATGTTTTGTATAGCTCCAACTATTTGCCTTGAGCTTGCCTAGTGTTTTGAATAGAATCCCTGACATGCTACTTAAAGATTAAATGTGGCCTTCTGTTTTCTTTAGTGGATGGAAAGGCAGGTACCCAGTTGGGTTTAAATAGATCTAAGCTTTCTTAATTGTGAAATATTTCAAACCAAACAAAAGTTGGTAGTAAGGAATGCTCGCCAGGATCACATGGAGAACATTTGCACAATGCAATTTCTATCAAGCACAATCCAATTGCAAATTAGCTCCTTTGAAGTCTTATGAGTGATACAAGCCTCAGTCCATCCTTTACTTTCTTGTGGCTCTGTTTTGTAATCTGGAGAGGTGATTATTTCTGATTGGAATAATTCAGAGTAAAACACATAATTGTTGTATGTTTAGTTGTGGCACAACTGTTTATAAAAGAAAAACATTATTATGTGCTTAAAGTGACTTAGCAAACAAGAGATCCCTGTTACATGTTTCAACAACAATACGCAAAATGCAAAAAAAGAAATAAAATGCTAGAGAGATCTGAAAGGAAATATAACTAAATCTAAACTAATACTTTTAATGAAATGTTAATCTAGATCTATCCTGACATGAAGTAGTAATTCTTTTTTTGCAGAAAATGGATAACTAGTAAGCCATCACCAGCTTTAACTTTTTCAGTGGATTTTCATCTATTTTTGCTCTGGATATTATTTTAGCAAAAAAATGAAAATAAACTGGTTCATTTTTCTGCTAGAAATAGTATGACAAAGGGAAAAGGCCAATTAATAAAATTGTAACTTAATATATCTTAAAACTTTGTTCATTTGTGAAATGTTTTTCTGTTGGACCCTGTTCATTCACTGAGTCATTGTTTTAATCAGATGAAATATATCATTGCCACTTCTTTGTGTACTATAATCCTCTCCTTATATTAAAATCATAGTGCTGAAAAAAAAACACTGAAATTTTCTCATCTTAAATATTTGGATTTGGGAATTTGGAGAGTTATTGCTAAGTGTCATGGACATATGGTGAACACCATCAGTAGTTACTTTAGGTTGGTATTTTCAGTCTGAAATGAATGCAAGCTGTGTGTGCTCAGCTGTGGGCATTGTGAAGAATCAGGTGGATAAATCTCCAGACAGACCAGAGCACGTGGCTTGGCCAAATGCATCAGACAGAACTTTCTTTCAGACTGAAATCCCTTCTCAAGTGATGGTCAGTGCCAGATGCTTCACAGGAAAGTGTAAATCTTCCATAATTGACAATGTTATAATAACATATTGAGGAAGGAAACCCATATGAACTCTTTGTATAAGCCTGGAGTGTAAGGGATGTTAATCTGTTATGCATTTATATCTCTGGATATGTATAGAAGTGAAAGATTGTTCTGTGTCGTTAATGTGAAGACTTCCTTGTGCATCAATATTTAGTGGACAGTGGAATGCAGGATATTATCTGGGGATGGTGCCATTAATGTACCTTTATGAGATAGAAAAATCAGACATAGTTATGTACTCCTTTTAGTTAGCAAGCAGTTATATATATTTGTTAATTTAAAAAGTCCTTATTAAAAAGGCAGAAATCCAAAACTTTTCTATTTTTGAATAAAAAATTCCCTTTTATCTGAAACACGTGACTTTACCAAATGTAGTCTAGTCAATGAGTTATTTTCCATTTGTATTATCTCTACATAAATATTATCTTGTATTCTTTAATTATAAAGGTGCATGGTGCAAGTGGTTAAGAGCTCAACTTGCTGGCTGGAAGGTCAGTGGTCTGAGTTCAAGACCCAGCGTTGCCATGCAGCAGGGCAAGCTCCTGCTGTTCTGCCTTAGCTCCTGCCAACCTAGCGGTTCAACAGCATGCAAGTGCTAGTAGATAAATAGGTACCGCCCCTTCCAGCAGGAAAGGTAACAGTGTCCATGTACCTTTGGTGTCTAATCCTGCCAGCCACATGACCATGGAAGCAACCTTGGACGAACACTGGCTCTTCGGCTTGGAAACAGGGATGAGCACCGCACTCTAGAGTCGGTCATGACTGGCAGGGTAACCTTTACCTATTCTTTAATTATAGAATAGGTTTAGTATAGAAACTCAGACAATAAATCCAGTAAATCAATGTTCTCAGATGCTATAATTATTTTATAAAATTGTCATTTTTATCAAGGTCAGATACCTTTTAGATACTTATTAGCCCCTTTAGAAGACACCATGGTCTCTTCTTGAAAGTTATTGGGGTGGGGTTATGACAAAGGGATCCATCATTCATGTAGGAAAGGCTGAAATGTTAATATTTGTACCTCAAATATTTTGAGTAAAATGTAAGGATATCATTTTTAAAAATTATAAAATGATGTTAAGCATATTTCAGCACTTACATTTCTTTTCTGTGCATTTTTTGTTTTACAATGGCAGGGGACTCCATAAGTTTTCATCTTTCATGATCAAAGGAGATTTTGAAAGGTACTGAAAAGGATTTGGGGTTACTGATTGCTGACCCTAATTTAGAATCCCTGGGTGCTAAAGATGTGCATGGTTAATGATAAAATAAGAATAAATATAAGAGAGACAGCCTAAAATCAGGTTTTGTTATATACTTTGGGGAACAGATATACCCATAGATTACTAATGGCCCATTGGGACTAATTTTTTTAACATGTATTTTAACATGTATTTTAACATATATGTTAAAAAATGTCTTCACCCCTTGAAATGGGGGGGGGAGGAATGGTCTTTCCTGTTAGCCATCAGACTGATAACTACCATGTCTCTCTTTAATTGTTGCACACTGCTTGGCTTGGTAAACTTAGAAAACAGAGAATAGGTTACTGGCAAGTGAAGAGGATAAGCAGCAACATTTTAATAGAACAATGCCCACAAAAGTACCTGCAATGACCCCAGATGGTACAGGGGGAATATTAGAGGGAAGTTTGCCAAAGACTCCCTCATACCAAAACTCATTCTGTTGAAATACAATCCTTGTTAATGGCATTTGTATCTTGGCCAAATAGAGCTTCTGGATGAATATCAGACAAACCAGATTATATATTTAGATCTTGAATATATATAACATCTTGATTTTTTTCTTCAAGTTTAAAATACATTTTTATAGTTGTACAGTAAAATCCAAAAGCATTTTGGCTTGTAGATTAACTTTTACATCAAATCATGGATTTCCTTAAATATTTGTTAGAAAGTTTGGCAATAAATAGTAAAAATAAATACATATATTTGGAGGAACATATTATACAATCTAAGTCAGCAGAAAAATCTGATCTGTCAAATGTTTCGTAATACAGAATTGACATAGAAGTGAAGGAACCAAATAATTTTACAGAATCAAAATAGAAGTGAAAGAGAATGTGACAGAACATCAGATATGACATTTTAGCAAGGACAGCCAAAGATGGTGAAACCTTTTCTTTCCTCTGCATTACTAGAGGTAATTACGTATCATCTCACATGGACTCGTGCTGCCGAATCTGCAGTCCCAAAGATGCCGCTACTCCTCAAATGCTAGTTGAGGGCCCCTCTTGGAAACGACAGCTCCTCTGATCTTTTTACTAACATAAAAAGCTTTCTTCAGATCAAAAGCATTTTGAAGAGTCAGTTATTGCCACAATGTCAAAAAGGCAATTGTCAGTATAAGAGTTTGTGTTCTCTGGGCAAAATGTTTGCAGGGAGAACCCTTATTTTTATGGGGGTTTGTACTGGGTTATCATACAAATAAAGTTGCATGTTCAGTCTAGCCTTCTCCTTCTTCTGGCCTTTAAATTATCTTAACTTTTATTTTTCTTGTAATTTGAATTTTTCCTATGGATTATTGATACTCACATAAATTATTTAGATAATTCTCCCAAACAGGTCTTATTATAAACAATTAAGATTTGTAGAATAGTTGCCAAGGTCAAGAATATGTACTTCTCCCATTCTTAAAGCTGCAGTGTGGTTCATCTGGTAAGCATTTGAACTGACTCTTAGTATAAATAAGGTTTGTTAATTGAGAGCTAAGATTTAGACCCTTAAATGGGACCTTAGTTTAATCTGAAGTAATTGCCCCAAACCAGAACAGACTATATCAGTTAAATAAATAAGATCAAGGGAGCACAGAGAAGAAATTTAAAATTTTCTTCTATGTTAAGAACCTAGTATCCCTGGAAAAAAGTTACATTCCAAGAGACATCAAGTTTAGAAGAGGAAATCCTACATTTCTTTGGGATTACTGTGTCAGCAAAGGGTTAAAAGTCCTTATTTTTGCTATTGTGATCCTATTGATATCCATTCCTCCTTTGCTTTATCTGTGTAAATGAAAAGGCCATTATCATCACATCTACTTTGGCCCTGATTCAATAAGCCAGCCTTTCTCTGTTTTATTAGTATGAATAACAATAACGTATGTTTTCTTTTTCTTAAGGGGAACAGTGTTGAAAGGAATGCCTTCTAACTTTAAACTCTCTTCAGTGACTGTCACCTTAGACTTTCTTTTTCTGTAGATGGAAAAGCTGATCATCCATGGCATCCAGTGCCTGGGTCAGCAGAGTTATCCAATATGCAGGTTATTCATTTAGTAGCTCCCAGATGGCCCATTAGCTCTTAAGCAAAGGAAAAGCTGTAAAGTTACTCTGCATGAGGAATTAGGTTGATTCATTCACCTTCTTTATGTACAATACAACAAGGGAGGCTAGTAAGCAGTAAGGGGAGAACCATTGAGTTTGCAACTGCCCTGCCAAATTTTTATCTCTTATTCTTGGGGAAAAAAATTGTTTGCTCATGGC
>JANHZU010001513.1:167457-178138 GCA_032468055.1 Acrochordus granulatus | reverse complement strand
TCAGCTTCTGTTAGGTCCCTACCATTTTTGTCCTTTATCATGCTCATCTTTGCATGAAACCTTCCCTGGATATCTCTGATTTTCTTGAAGAGCTCTCTAGTCTTTACCAGTCTATTGTTTTCCTCTATTTCTTTGCACTGTTCATTTAAGAAGGCCTTGTCTCTCCTTGCTATTCTCTAGAAATCTGTGTTCAGTTGGGTGTATCTTTTCCTTTCTCCTTTGCCTTTCGCTTTCCTTCTTTTCTCAGCTATTTCTAAAGCCTCATCAGACAGCCACTTTGCTTTCTTGGATTTATTTTTCTTTGAGATGGTTTTAGTAGCTACTTCTTGAACAATGTTATATACCTCCTTCCATAGTTCTTCAGGCACTCTGTCAGATCTACTCCATTTAATCTATTCCTCTTCTCCACTATATATTCATAAGGGATATCACTGAGGTCATACCTGAATGGCCAAGTGGTTTTCCTTACTTTCTTCAATTTCAGCCTACATTTTGCAAGAATAAGCTCATGATCTGAGCCACAGTCAGCTCCAGGTCTTGTTTTTACTGATTGTTCGGAGCCTCTCCATCTTTGGCTGAAAAGAATATAATCAATCTGATGTTGGTGTTGACCATCTGGTGATATCTATGTGTGGAGTCACCTCTTGGGCTGTTGGAAAAGTATTTGTTGTGACCAGCTTGTTCTCTTGACAAAATTCTGTTTGCCTTTGCCTTTGCCCTGCTTTGTTTTGTACTTCAAGACCAAACTTGCCTGTTATTCCAGTTATTTTTGACTTCCTACTTTAGCATTCCATTCCCCTATGATGAAAAGGATATCTTTTTTGGTGTGAACTCTAAAAGGTGTTGCAGGCCTTCATAGAACTGGTCAAGTTCAGCCTTTTTGGCATCAGTGGTTGGGGCACAGACTTGGATTACTGTGATGTGGAATGGTTTGCCTTGGATTCGAACCTAGATCATTCTGTCATTTTTGAGATTGTATCCCAGTACTGTTTTTTATTGACTATGATGGCTCTTCCATTTCTTCTAAGGGATTCTTGTCCACAGTAGTAGATATAGTGGTCATCTTAATTAAATTCACCAATTTCTGTTCATTTTAGTTCATTGATTCCCAAGATGTCGACATTCAATCTTGCCATCTCATGTATGACCACATCCAGCTTACCTTGATTCATAGATGTTACATTCCAGGTTTCTATGCCATGTTGTTCTTTATAGCATCATCTTTTCTTTCACTTCCAGACACATCCATGGCTGCACATTCTTTCAGCCTTGGTCCAGCCATTTCATTCTTTCTGAAGCTTCTTGTAATTCCTTCCAATCTGAGGGGCTCATGTTCTGGTGTCCTATCTTTTAACATTTTGTTGCTGTCCATAGGGTTTTCTTGGCAAAGATACTAGAGTGGGTTGCCATTTCCTTCTCCAGTGGCATCTTGTAGCCCATTTTTTACTGGATGTTCAGGAACCCCAACAACATCTAGTGTGGTCCTTGTTAATCTGGGTGATGACTGAGCTGGTATGGATTTCTGTAAATTACGTCTCATATTTTTTATGGAAGGGAGACATTCTTTGTCTGGCTCCTCTGATGAGATCTGTCCAATAGCTCCATCTGGCTCCTCTGATGAGATCTTGCATAGCTCTCATTTTCTTTAGAGCACACAAGCTCCACAACTACAGCAAGGTACTGCCTCACTTGGGGGAAGTACTCAGTTATAGTCACCTAAAGATATCTACCAATACCAATCTTCAGGATACAAGCATCTTGAAAATAAAGATGATGCTTGTGGTTGGTGTTTTGCTTTATATCTACTGTATGATGTGATCTGTTCATTGAATTGTAAGACTCTTGAAAAATAACACAATATGGCAGATCACTGGAGAGAGAACTGGGTGGCCACAAATTGGGACCAAGATCTATTATGGCTGGCAAAGCTTGCTTGCTTCTCAAAGCTGTTTACCTACGTATCTGGAATTGAATGCCAAAGATTAAGCCCAGGTCCTGATATGTAGGGTGCAGTAGCCTAGCGGTTAAGACGGTGGGCTTGTTGGCCAGCCCAGGTTTGAGACTTAGGCAGTACATAACGGGGTGAGCTCCCATTATTAGACTCAGCTCCTGCCAACCTAGCAATTCGAAAGCATGGAAAAATGCACGTAGCTAAATAGCTACCGCCTAAATTGGTGGGAAGGTAACAGCGTTCTGCATGCCTTAGCATATGGTCATGCCAGCCACATGACCACAGAAGCATCTTTGGACAAACGCTTCAGCTTCTTCAGCTATGGAATAGAGATGAGCACTGCCCCCTAGAGTCGGCCATGACTGTCAAGGGAAACCATTCCCTATTACAGGACACTAGAAATCAGTAAAGAGTTGTACTACAGAAGATTGGCTAGTAAAAGTTTAAAAAATATTTATCATGGAAAATGCTTTCCAACACGACTGAAAGGGGAAACCTTTACCTTTTACCTGATATCTACCATAAAGAACACTACTACTTAAAACCTAGAACCATAAAGAAGACAACACCGTTCAATCTTCTTTTTCAGGTTTGACAGGGAACAGCTGAGAAAAAAAAATGAGGATATAGTTCCGGAAACTGTCAAGATGAGGCAGCAGACTGCAAACAGTTGGAATATGTCTCCCGTGTTATATTTGTTAACACAACACAGAAGATAACTCATAAATTATCTACTCATTGCACTCTACTCACAAGTAATACAATACAATACAATACAATACAGTCCAATTCAGAATGCAGGAGGCTCCCTGGAGAAAATAACAAGAGTTAGAGAAGGAGACAAATGTGTGGGAAGGGATCATTCCCGTGCCAGAGCGCATGCTAGCAAAAACAATGGCACTATTTTGCATCCATATGTACTTCTTGCTCACTTGGAATGGAATCTTGGTCCACTGACATCTTTCTCCCCAAGGCCAGACCTTGGAGTGCGGTAAGCTCTGGAACAAACTCCAAGGCCCAGCTGAGTTTTGCTTCAGTCCAGGAGTTCAGGCCTTCCTGTTTGTGGAATGTGAGTTTCTGAAAGTTGCCAGAAGTGTTCCTCTTTCACATGTCATGGAATCTGAGACTTACAAAGAGAACAGGCTAGACTTTAGTATTACAGAACCAAGTGGAATACAAAGGTAGACTACGGACCCATCCAAATAACTAGACAATTCAAGTATTGTTTGCATCTATGTAGCAACATTAATGTTATTATGATTTATAGGACACCCTTCTTCCATTTCAGGGTAGCATATATAATATTCTTTCCTTCACTTTTTCTTCACAGCAAACTTGTGATGTTGGTTAGGATGAGAAACACTGATGGGTCCACAGTCATCCTAAAGTTTCCATAGTTGCCAAGTCCAGCACTTTAAATGTTACATCACATTGCTAGAAATATCGTGCATTGTCTTTTTCCTTATTATACTGTAGATGTACCTTTGTTTTACATTTATTTTATTTTATGTATTAAATGTATATGCCGCCCTTCCCACTGATATGGTGACTTGGATCTTATTAACAGTCTCCACATCCAGCTTCACTATTGACTCTTTAGGAAATATTTTATGAGGATGTCAGGATGTACACAAGAAAACGGGTGAGGTGGTCTAGTGGTTAAGACACTGGGCTTGTCGGCAGGACATTCGGCAGCTTGAGTCCAAGACCCAAGTGCTGCCGCATAACATAATAAAAGTGGGCTCCTGTTACTTGCCCCAGCTCCTGCCAACTTAGCAGTTCAAAAGCACATACAAATGCAAGTCGATAAACAGGTACCACCTTTGGTGGGAAGGCAACATATAGTCATATATGACCACGGAAGCGTCTTTGGACAAACACTGGCTCCCTTGGCTGTGAATCGGAGATGAGTGACCATAACTGGCAAGGGAAACATTTACCTTTTATAGGACACTATAGAAATCAGTATAGAGTTATCCTACAGAAGATTGGCTAGTAAAATTTAGAAAATATTTATCGTGGAAAGTGATGAATCTCCTGAGTAGAAGTTTGCGAATCTCAGTCTTCCTCTCCCAGAAACTCTCTGAATCTTCCCCACTCTTTTGATTCTACCTCCTGCTTTGAAGTAATAGCATGGTAGTTCATGCTGCTTTATTTACATCCACTTCTAATCCCAAAGAGTGATAGAAATGATTCTCTCAACTCACCTTCATTTCTGGTAATTAAAAGATCAAAAAGTAAAGAAAAAAATTTGAATGACTTCAATAATGCTACTTACCTGGCCAAGTACCATAGAGGCATGTGACTAAAGGTTTCAGAGTATGCCTCCTTGATAGTTAGGCCTGTGATGGTTTTCTCAGTGTCTGGGAAAGAGAAAGTTTGCTTGAAAAATACAGCAAGTTCAGAATATCTGCACATGCTTTCACTGTCTGAAAAAAATGGAAAGCTAGGGTTCTAGCTGGTAATCTTGCTGGGTATCCTGTTCATCAAAAAATTATTAACAAGGGAATGAAGTTGCAAGGTAAGTTCCACCTTAGCAAACTCAGAGATACATTGGATCCTAGAAGTGAAAAGAATAGTAAAGAGTTTATTTAATTTATTTATTAAATTGATATGCCACTTATCTCACCCTGCGAAGCAACTCTGAGCAGCTTACAATAAAAATCATAAATATTAAAATAACAGTAAATACAGTAGAGTTGTATAACTTAACCCATTTTCCCTTTCAGCCAATTTGATTACAGTGCCCACTCTGAGGATCTTGTTTGAGGATCAAACTATCAAAAGTTTGACAGACCAGTCTTACCAGAGTTAAACAAAATGAAGCTTTATTTTTGAAAGAAAGAAAGATAAAAGTTCTGCAAACTACAAAAGTAAATGTAAATTTTCCACTTAGAACGAATGATGTGACTGATGTGCTACAAATGAAGAAGTTTCTCTCTCTGAGATGGGAGATGTTGCAATTTAAAATTACAGACTTCCAGATGATTATAAATAAAATTAATATCTTAATATTAATATGCCTTTACTGAAAGATGGAATTCAAGGCTGAGAATATACACTCATTTTCCTAATTTTGTACAAGGAAACAACATTAGACTGACACTGCATAAAAAATCAATTAGCCAGTTTCTTCCCAAACACACTTCTCCACTTTTATCATTTTTTAAAGCACCAAAATTGTCTATCACCAGAATAAAGTGAAGGATGAGGATTAACTAGTGATATGAAGCAAATTTCCCCAATATATATTTTTTCAGTTCTTATTCTATCTGATACCTCGCAAAGAAAGGGAACAAAATCAAATTCTCAAGAGTGGGACATAATGTCCCTTTACTTCTTTAGGTATGAGACAGTCAACATGGCTATGTGAAAATGTTGTCTTTTGTTGGACAATTGTCACCAATGGTCTGCAGCCACCCAACGCTCCATGGACTCCCAAGAGAAGATATGAAAAGGAAACTCCTCCTGGAGGAATTATTGAGCCAAATGGGCAGCTAGGAGACCTAAGAGTGATGGAAGAGAAAAAGAATACCTGCAGTGGTTCCCCCCACCTCCATTTCAAACAATGAAGTCATCTTAGAAACATTCTCAAGAATTCAAAAGAAAATTCTCGACCCTTCTGAGAATTATGTAGAAAAAATAGAAGCTTCTTAGAAACTGAGATAAGAAAAGGAAGAAACTGAGAAACCGCAGACAGATGTGCATACAGCCGCTGCCCTTTCCAGCATGATGAAAATGCCTTTTACTCTCCCAAGGGTACAATTGTGTTTTGCATTGCAAACGTAAATCTAAATAAATAAAACCACATTGATTCGGAGCATTTCCTAAAGGAACACCCAGACTCTCTAGCTGCTGGTGGCATTCCCTCTTGGTGCCTACTTTGCAAGAGAAATACGATGCCACGTGCATTCGCTGCTTGTTAGAGTCAAAATCCAAGCGATGGAGTTAAGCCAACAGGACAGTGACTTAATCACCACCTGCCAGCATGAACTGCATAGACCTTTCCCTGCTGAACTCTTCATCTATCTGCAAACAAAAAATGACTAAGGGGAGGTAGAGGTTGGCAGCTAACTAACTTCTTCCCCTTTGCAGACTCCATACCTGACTTTTACCAGATGCTGTTTGTCAGCCCTCTCTACACTCCATGTGTCAGTGACAGAAGGAATACAAGCCATGTATGTTCTGCTCCAGGCTTTCTGGCCTTTCCCTTCTCTCCCCCTCCTGCTTCCCTAACCTCAGACCGGATACACCAGTTCCAGGACAGGAATATGTGTCCCCTGAGTCCAGAGTCAAATCTGGAATTCATATACTCTGTAAATGTACTTTATTAAATGCAGGAATCAAGAAAGGTTTTGGAATGATTCTATCAGAGAGCTTGAGAGTCACAATACTGGGATCTGAAGGATCAAGTTATATGGATAAGGCTGACCATGAAATGTGGGGGAGGTCCCTGCTTTGGAATTTGCCTCTTCTCTCTCCATGGCTTCTGATCACCAAAAATTCAGTCTGTGTTTACAGCAGGAACAAGAGACAGTTTATGTACACACATGCGCTACCTTCTTTACCTGAATGGCTTTCTGAAAAACTGCCAGTATTATTAGGACCACTGAGGTCCAACTTGTAAGTAGGTAAAAATATGAGAAGACAAGGAATCTTTTTTCCCACACACTTGGGCTACTTATGACATCTTCCGAATGAATTCCTATTTCATATTCCTTGCTTCAATACACTTTAGGATTTTCAGTTTTTTTTTCAGGATTGGTAAGTTCTATAGGAACATGGGAAATGATCTGATCTTGAGATGTTTGGTCTACCCAGTTGGCAAGACTCACACAACATGTCTAAATTCTCATTCAGAGATAACCAGGCACCACTGATATGTTTAGATAATATATTATTCCTACTACCTTCCTCCAAATTTTGGCTTATTATAGCTTGTTCACACAACATGCTAAAACAATGACTGAGCTTTTCATAGCATGTTGAACCACCAATAATCCAATCTTCTTTTAATTTAATAAGTTGTGCAACTCAGATACTCAATATTATCAGTACCAATGGCAGATAAATGGTTGTTTATGAGCTACTCACAGATGACTGGATGATTTGCAATTTATTGGCAACACCTTCCCACTTGCAGCTATTTAATAATAGCATCTACTAGAATCTTGGAAGATTATTAATTGATCTAGGTCTCTCTCCATATAAAATCTATCCTAGTGTCAAGCATATGGGATTCAGAGAATATGGGATTTACCTCTAAGCGTCTTGCAACAGTGTGAGTCCTCCACTGCAGCTGGTCCCATAGCTGGTGAACTATTAGATCTCACAAGCCTGCCTATATTTGAGTTACAGATTTAGGCAGGTTCTGTTAAGGAAATTAATAGCATTTGCAGACAGGACAAAAGACAATGATAATTTAAATTCTAGAATTAGGATAAGCATTCTGCCTTGATACTCTCCAGTTCCTTACAGCATTTTGATACTGGCTTTTTATGCATTTCTTATTCATGGGTTAGTTTAAAGTCAATAGGAGAATAGAAACAAAGGAAATGATAAAAACAATAGCAGAGGGATTATGTGATGAGCTTTGTGGTCAACAGGTTGAGTTATCAACAGCAGTGAGGAATAATGCTAGATGGAAGGATTTGCTGTACTTATAGAGTCATAGGCACCTTAAAAAGTCTTGAAGAATGTAAACAGGAGGATTTTTAAACTATGTACGCCTGTGATTATGGAAAGGACAATCTTTGTTGAGCAGCAAATGACAGACTTGATTTTCAGTGGTGGGGGAATGATCCAGTCCTGCTGAAGAAGCATTAGAATGATAGGTGAAATTTAAGGGTAGGTGGAAATAGGCTTGTCCTTTTCTGAAGAGCAAGATGTCCCTGAGAAATAAGAAGAGAATTTTCTTCTTAAAAGTCCAGTTAATGTAAAAGTAACAAAATGCAACAGAGAAAAGATATAGGATTAGACAATTCTCATACCAATCCCCACTCGTGAATTCTAACAGCTCCTGAAGCCATCCATCCATTGTGTTGCCGTAACAGGAATGATGATGGGCTTTACAACATTTCAGCAATGGAAGTATGAAAGAGCAAAAGATGTCATACCAAGATGGCCCAAGGCTACCAGATGCATCAAAGGCTATCATGGCTTACACTACAGTAGCTAAGGAACACTGTATGTTTCCCATGTACCTGCTACTATGGTCCAAAGGAAGCCCTGTGACCCACAAAAAGGGAGACTTAGGAGAGGGGGTTCATCTCGTAAGATTTTGTGTGTATGTGAATATCTATCTCAGCCATGTACAACCTCAGCAACTTTAAGATGTGTGGCCTTCCGCTCCCAGAATTCCTCAGGCAGCTAAGCTAAATTGTCTGAGGAATTCTGGGAGCTGAAGTCCACACATCTTCAAGTTGCCAAGGTGGGACACACCTGATCTATCTGCTCTGTATAGAACTACACTTTCTTCCAGAGCTATCCAAGCTGAATACTAATCTCCTCTTCTTTCAGGAGCTATAATGTATGTATTTGTCCTTGGTTTATAAAGACACCCTTCCATTTTGCTCTCCTGACCTTCCCTCCCCTTCCTGACTGTTGCCAAGTTAGCAGTTGCCTTAATTAATTTTGCACAGTGCAGCCTGTGACTTTAGAAAGGGGGAAGGGAGAGCCAAGCTTTTTGGAAAACATATAGGCAGGAAAACCAATCTAATTAGGTCGAAACAGAGCCAAAGTTTCCTTTAGTGACTTGTAATGAGATCCAGGCATTCCCACACCAAAGCAGCTTTCTATCTCTGAAATTGGGGAGGGAGGGGGTAGGAGGTCGAGAAAGAGAATAACCCAGTGTTGGAAAGGTATTTATGCCATTCCTGGAGATAGGGAAGAGTGACCTTTTCTTTTTTTGTCTACTCTAAAACTTGGTTGGTTCTATATTTCTAGGTTAACTCACCTAATCCACAAATCTGGGGGACTCCAAATGGTTTGGAGATTGCATGCAACATCAATGATACCAAGAAGGTAGCAATCTTTTTCTGTCCCAGTGGATGGAGGGAAGGATAGCATCCATGAATGCAAGCTGGCAATCGGAAGACGTGATGAAAATTCCTTAATTTTACAGGATATGGACAGACTTAACCATAGTTTCAGCTGGGAAACTGTGAGCATCTTAGACCCAGCCAAATCCAGAACTGACACAGAATTCCTGGAAGCTTGGCACTCAGATAAATCAGCCATGAACAGGCACATGGAGGTAACTGACCTCGATATGCCATTCAAAAGAGTCAATAAAAAGGAAACAAAAAGACCAAAATACCTTCTCGTCAGCAATCAACCCCCAGACAAACGAGACGAACACTAGACCAGTGATCAAGAAGGAAGCAATACCCCGGTCAAAGGACTAGCAACTCAGACTCACAAGCTAAAAATAAACAACAGCCTAATCAAGGGATCTCTAAGAACTTCCCCCCACCCCCCAGTGATGACAGGGCAAACCATCAGTCTACAAAGAGAGCAAGCCTCACTCCTTTCTAGCACTGATGATGTTCCCTAGTTTGGTCATGAAATATCTGCAGGAAAACAACCAAACTCAGTGAGCATCAAGGACTCCACACGACAGCACTTTTTCACAACCTATCAGATTCCACAGAATTCCCTCCTCCCTGATTTCAAGACAAACAAGAAGATTTTCTAGCTTCCTCGAGGGCTTTATGTGGTTCGGATACGAGGAGAAGGAAACTCTCATCTCGCTTTCTTACACCAGGATGAATTCTTTTGAGGGATTCTGTGCAGCACTGCAGACGCAGGCCAGGACCAGCTCAGATGGTGACAAAAAGTTGCTTGTCACTGGTAGATTCTCTCTGCCTCAATGACATTAACCTGAAAAAGGAGTGACAATATCTGCATGGACGCATATGCGCTTGTATATGCAGGTGCTCATCTGTGTCTTGTCAGGCACCTGGAGCGGTCCTTAAGATCATCCACGTGGAGGGAGAGATTCAGCATAAATGGCCCTTGGCTACCTTCCAGAACTCATTCGGTAATAGTTCAAGAGCATGCCTATATTTGGGGGCTAATGTTCCTAAATTAAGGGCCATCCCAGTCCGTGCCAAATAGCGTTTCCCCAGCCATCTCAAAAAGTGCTTTGCTCAGCATTTCAGCTTGTGATGGAGATGTGCTGCATTCGAGTCTGAGCATAAGGAGATTCCGGGTGCTTTGGGGACAATGCTCCCAAGTGAGCTGTGAGGAAGCTTGCCAATATTTCTGCACTTTGCATTTATGATCCAGAACCAGGCATTTTCTGAAGAATAATCAGTTTTAAGGCACAGGAGAGAACTTGGACATCTGGGTAAGACATAATCCATACTTGTTTGCTCATCTAGAAAGCATTACTGAAGAGACACCCCTTGGATTACCAGAGATTTTCTTTAGCTGGACAATTTGTCCAGAGAATTCTTCAGGCGTCTGAGATGGATTCAGATTCGTGCTTGTGTATTTAATGGTCTTCCTCACACACTTACCTGCATGCATGCACGTTAAAAGCATTTCTTTTATTTACATTTCTGGAGTAGAATAAGGGGAGTCCTATGTCAGTTTTACAGTCTGAAAAGCTTCCAGACGTATAGCCATGTGAAAAGGAAGTGCTCCCTCTCTGAGTTCTACTGTTTTATGTATCAAGACACAGGAAGAATCATCTGGTCCTTAACAGTTCTTCAAAGTAGGTGAAGA